>QANX01006381.1:13861-86609 GCA_003254975.1 Ochetophila trinervis | reverse complement strand
AATGGAGGTGTATTTTGAACAATTGAAATTATCCAAAAGTTCACATGGGGATTTGGGAAGTGAGACAAATAAAAAAGTTGAGTGTAAAGAGGCCAATAGTGAAAATAATATAAATAAAGGCCCAATGGTAAGTGATTGCATTAGTAAGAAAAATAAAGAGGAAAGTACAGTAGAAAAAAGTGAGATGAGTGAAAAGAAAAAGGGTTTTACTGCAAAACAGAGAGAAGTCAGTAATGCATTCTTAGGCAAGAAAGCAATATTATTAGTGAGGTTTCAAGAAGTTTTGCTTTGTGAAACTAACCTTAACCCCAATTTGCCTAGTGTTTTTGTCTCTTTATTGCAGGACTTTGATGAGAAATCAAAATTGCATGGAGTGCCTAGAATTATTAAATATGATAGGGATGTGGAATTTTTGTGTCCTTTTGGGAAAGTTTTATGGGATGACACGTGGAGGATATTCAAACCAGGAGATTGGGTTTGGGTATATTTAAGGAAGAAAAGGTTTTTCAAACTTAGGAAGTCTAAGTTGGATGCTAGAGGCAATGGACCTTTTCAAGTGCTTGAAAGAGTAAAGGACAACGCATACAAAATCGCCCTTCAGGGTGAGTACAATGAGTCCATTATTTTTAATGTTTTTTATATTTTTGCTTTTGATATGGATTCATATTCGAGGACGAATCTTTTTGAAGAGGAAAGGAATGATACGGGCATCATAGAGCCATATTCTACCATTGGAGCAAAAGATGATGATTTAAGCATGATGTCCAAGCAAAGAATGAAGGTGGTAATGCTGCTCGGGAGTTGCAAAGGCGAAATGAAGTAATTTTAGCGGATTACAATGGCAGTTTCGTAATTTAGCTATTTTCATATTATAATGGCAGTTTCGTAATGATTGCTATTTCCATATTATAATGGCAGTTTTGTAATATTTGATATTTTCGTATTTTATTTAATTAGGGTTAGTTTTCAGCCTTAGGATTACTTTCCTAATTATTTTATGGTCTAGATTGATTCCTAACCTAACCCTAATATCTATATAAAGGGGAGGTTACTAGCTTGTTAAAAAAACTTTGATTATTGATTAAATAGAATCTATTCTTGTTTTCAACAAGACTTGTGTGTTTGAAGTGAGGATAGTTCTTCTTCTACTTGTTGCATTGGGAATTGATCTTCTTATCAAAGGTATTTACTTTGTGGCGAATTTCAATTTTATTCTTTGCCTTCTAATTAGTGTTGCTAGATACAATCGTTTTCTAGAGGTGCTATAGGGCGGGATTTTACCTAGGGTTTGTTCTATATCATCTTGTGGGTTGGGATTACAGTTTCTTTAAGCTTGGGGTTCCGCATCATGGTGTATAGGAGCATACTTTTGGCATTTGTTTGCATGCTCGGAAGTATTGTTCCAAGTGTTTAGTGTTCGCCAAAAGGATCCTTGTAGCATTATCCATCTTTCCATAAAATGTTCGCTATGATTTCTACAAAACCTTTTCTACATCTCTGCAATCATTTCGGTGCCTTCTTCTAACTGATACATTTCAACGAGGGCCCAGAGAATGACCTCTTATATAGTTGGCCACCAAACATGGAATACTTTGAGGCCTTCATCCACAATTTCTAACTTTCATTTTATTATGAAGGCAAGTGCCATTTTGAATGTAGTTGGTTATCTCTTGCATCTAGCAGGGTACCTATTCCTCTTCTAAAACTTGTGCTTCCATTGAAATTCTTTGATCCGACATCTACTTCACAGGTACAAATTTCTCCCGCTTCGAACTGACCATAGATGGTACAATGGCTAGTGCGTCTGCGTGACTGTTTTCCTATATTGGCAGTTGTCTAAATTCTACGTAACTATTTTGAATCATCTCCCTCACTTTTTTAAGGTATGTGGCAATGGTCGTTTATTTGGCTACATATGAACCATTGACCTAGTTCACCACCAACAAATCGATGGCAATTTTTAACGTGGTCACGCTGATCTTTTTCTCTAACCCGTGACCTATTATTAATGCCTTGTACTTTACTTCATTGTTAGATGCTTAGAATTCGAAACGCAGTGAATGTTCAATTTCGTCGCCTTTCAAACTTTTGAGCAAGATTCCAGCTCTATTCTATCTGGAGTTTGAAAGCCCAATTACATATAGAGTCCATTCAGCTTCATTCAAGGCTTCTTCCGATGATGCTTAGAATTCAACGATAAAATCAGCAACAACCTGGGACTTCATCGTTGTTTTTCTTGTGTACTCATTACAACACAAAGAGGTCATAAACGATATCCCTCAATTCCATATAAACGTTGGTGTTCCGAGATCACCTATGTTTGTCTTCTAAAATGTCAGGTAGTAAATTTGAGAGTTATGAATATAATAGTCCGTCGCACATAAAAAATAACAACGACGGACCCTGTTAGCAAGTACATCGGTTCAAGATGAGGACTATCCTATTTAGATGTAGTTGACACGTGGCCGACACTTTGGAAATGTCATCAATTATATACATCGGTTCCTACTAAACCGGTGTATTTGCTACGGTTTAAACATGTTGGTTCAATTTTTGCAATTTGATGTTTTTGCTGCAAATTTAAACGTGGATGATATGTGTCTTGATCATCCTGTATAACATCAAATCCACTCGAACTGACGTTTTTGTTTGCATTTTATACATGTCAGTTCAGCCTATGAACCAACATATAGGTTGTTTCATCCACGTAGTTTTGAAACTGATATTTATGGATGATCCTAACACGTCTATTTGATAAAGGACCCGACATTTTTGATATCCACATGGACAGACATGCGACCTAATGAATGTAACTAATTGGCCATTTAACAATTTGAATAGTTGTAGTCGTTGTAATTTTTGCTTATATTAATTTGTTGATATAGAAGTTGATTGTCAGCAATAATTTTACCATCGAAGTAAGTAATTTTAAAAAATTAATTACATTAAGTATTTACTTAATAGCAATATCGTTTAAATTTAATTAGTTATATATTTTTATGCATTTTTTACGAATTTAGGAATTTAATTAATTATTAGGTTATTTTTTATTTAGATTCCTCATTCATATATATGTTGTATTTTTTATTAAACTATTTTGTTTGTATTGCATATTTCTTTTGTTGTATTTAATTTTAGAGTAATTAATTGAAATTTTGATTGTATTAAATAATCATTTTTTTCAATCTTATAACTAATATTTTTTGTTATATATATATATATGTTGTTTATTTAATTACGTGGTATTAATTTATCTAGCTAGTCATGATTCGCTAATATTTATTATTATCTATTTAGTTATTATTGATTTTCTATAAATTAATTATTTAGCTACTTTAAAATAATTGTTACTTAAAATAGTTGCAATTAATTGTTGTTCAAATAGGTCAAATTGACAAATCATGGAGAACAGTGGATAAAAGAAGTGATGCATGTTAGAAGGATTTTGAATTTTGTTTTTAGAATTTAGTGAGAAAAGGGCAAATGAATATGGTAAAATTTGATGTCCTTGCATGGAATGTGGAATATATTTTTTAGCACTATTCAAGAAGTTAGAGGACATATATATTTTAAAGTGTTTGATACGAATTACCGGAAGTGGATTTTGCATGGAGAAGAGATGGAAAGATATCATGGGGATTATTCTAGAGTTGGTAGAATTAATCAAAGCAATAGCAATGAAAGTCAGTTTACAATAACACTGAAAGTCAGTTTATTGACATAAATACCAACGATGAAGATATGGTGGGTAATAAAATTGACATGGTGAATGATGCTTGTGACAAGTTCAACGAAAATCTTGGTGAACTTAATAGGTTGTTAGAGGATGTAGAAACTTCTTTGTATCCAGGTTGTACAAACTTTACTAGACTATCTAGTTTGGTAACGTTGTGCAACTTAAAATCGAAATATGGTCTTGCGGACAAAGGTTTTTCTGAATTATTATAATTGTTGCTGAAAATGCTATCAAGCGATAATGTTTTACAACTTAAAATGATTTTGACAGAATTGAGAATGGATTATGAGAAGATACAATATTTTCATAAAAATTGTATCCTTTAAAGAAAAGAGTATGCAGCGCAAGAAGTTGTTCTAATTGTGAAGCATCGAAATGGAAAGTAACTGACAATGGAAGTTAACAGTAAACGTCCCTCATAAAGTAACGATGTATTTTCCACCCATTCTGCAGTTCAAGAGGATGTTCCAAAGTGTTGAAACATCTAAAAATTTGATGTGGCATGCAAATAAACTAAAAGTTGCAGTTGGCAAGTTATGTCATCCTGCCTATTCACCATCTTGGAAGTTAGTTGATTGGTTGTGGCCTAATTTTGGTAATGAATGTCAAAACTTAAGACTTGGGATTACAACTGATGGAATTAACCCATATAAACATATGAGGTTACAATTCAATTGTTGACCCGTGCTTATAGTTACATATAATCGTCTAACATGGTTATGTATATAGATGCTTAAGTTTATAATGTTGACTGTGTTGATATCTAGACAAAAGCAACATGGCAATGATATAGATGTTTATCTGCAGCCATTGATTAAAGATTTGAAGCAGTTGTGGAGTGAAGGGGTCCAAACTTGGGATGCTTGTAAGCAATAATTTGTCACATTGCTAGAAGTATTATTGTGGACTATAAATGATTTCTCTTCATATAGTAATTTTTCTGGTCATACCTTTAAAAGATATTTTTCTTGCCCTATTTGCAGTGAGAATACGAGTGATCACAAGTTCAAAAAATGAGTTATTGCAGACATAGGAGATTTTTTCAAAGTGATCGTCCTTTTCAAAAACTTGACTTTAATTCATTTGGGAGTAGTAATAAGAGGAAAAAATTATTGTTAACTGAGATTGCTGGAAAAAGAAGTTTATATTTTTTGAGCTTGAATATTGGAAGTCATTATATGTGAGACATAACTTAGATGCCATGCATATTGAAAAAAATGTGTGTGAGAGCATTGTTGGCACTTTGCGTAACATTCCTGGAAAAAAAAATATGGACTTAATTCTTGGTTGGATTTGGTCAAAATGGGCATAAAAAGTGATTTAGCTCCTTTTGTTGAAGACAAAAGGACTTATCTATCACCTGCATGCTACACATTATCTAACGAAAGGAAGAAAATAATTTTTTTTGCAAATGTTTGGCAAATTTAAAGGTTATGGATGGCTACTCTTCAAATTTTAAGAATATTGTGTCAATGAATGATTTGAAGCTGAAATGTATGAAATCTCATGATTTAGATACATTGATGCAATAATTGATGTTCATGGCAATAAGATCATTCCTTCCAAAAAAATGTCAGATATGTGATAATCAAATTTTATTTTTTCTTTGATGCTATATGTAAAAAGGAGATTGATGTTTCAAATTTGGACAATATTGAAACAAATCTTGTGAAGACACTGTGTTTACTTGAATAGTATTTTCCTTCATCCTTTTTTGATATAATTGTTCATCTAACTGAGTGACTAGATGTCTGAGGAAATTTCCTATTGGCACTCTAAAAGTGAACTTTGTTAAATTGAACATCATTTTGTATTTCTCTAGGATCTTGAATGTTTGTTGAAAATGACCAAGGTGATCCTCGTATTTCATAGACTTGACCAGCATATCGTTGATGTAACTTTTATAGATTTTCCAATCTCCTCTTTGAACTTCCAATTTACCAACTTCCTGATACATGGCCCTTCTGTTTTAAATTCTGAAAGGCATAACTTTATAGAAATAAACCCTCTTCTTGGTCATAAGCAATGTCTTCACCTCTTCATCTGGACGCATTAAAATCTGGTTGTATCCTCAAAATGCATCTAAGAAAATCATCATATTATGCCCAGTCGTGGCATCCACCAATATGTCTATCATGGGTAGAGAAAAGCTTTCTTTTGGGGCATGCTTTGTTTAAGTAGGTGAAATTGATTTTAAACCCTATTTTTCCATCCTTATTCTTGACAACCACTACATTCGACAACCAGTCCAGGTACTGTATTTCTCTAATCATGTCATTCTTATCCATTTGGTCTACCTCTTAATTCATAGCTTGAATCTTCTCTGGGGGAACTTCCTCCTCTTATGCTTGATTGGCTTAAAGCTCGAATCTAGTGTGCGTTATGATTTTTGGATCTATCCCTCACATGTTGTTGATATTCATGTCAGTCTTCCTCTTCATTCACAGCGTCAACCTTTTCTAGCGCAAACTTGCTGATATTCTACTTGATCAGTTTAAAGCTTGGATCTACGTTCAGTTTTTGTGTTATGATTTTCGAATCTATTCCTGGCATGTTACTGGTATCCCATGTGAAACTATGTATATTTTTCTTCAAAAAGTCAATTAGTCATGCCCAGGTGTTAAGTGAGTCTAATCCTTACTATTTGATCTATAGGTTCTCATGGTCTATTGATAGTTTTCTATATGATATTCACTATCTTTTCCCAATTCAAAAATTAAGACCCCAACTAAATTTGCTATACTATTTGGTCGCAACCTTTCCTTTTGTTGCCTTAACATAACCAGTTGGGGTCGTTTTTTGCTTGCTTTGCAATGTTTCCATTCTGCTACTGTTCAAAATGGAAATTTGACATCAACGCCTTCATTTCACTTAGCCAGGGTCATCAAAGAATTGCATTGTAGGCTAATTTTGTATCCACTACCATCAACGTGGAATGAGTCATTTTCACTCTCATGGAATATGACATCACCACCTTCCCTACCATGACATTTGGTTTGTTGTTGAACCCGACAATGTCCATGGTTGTCCTCTCTATCTTCCCTTTTTCATATTTCATAGTCCATAGAGTGGACAAAATATTTATGTTCACCGAATCCCTAGTGTTGTCAGTATCCTTTTTCCGAAACACCTTTTTATGGTTAGATAAATGATTGGAATGTCATAATGTGGGAAATGCAAACCTTCCGCATGTCGTTGAGTGAAAGAAATATTTGGATGATCCAAAAATTTGGAATCAGATACTCGCACTCCTAAGATCATGGCCTCTCGAGCCTGCTTTCTTCTGGCTACCATGGTATCACATCCATTGGTGGATCCTCCATGTGGCTTCATCAACTTCCTTTTGTTCCATATTATCATCTTTCACTTGCTGTTCTTTATCTTTTCCGAGGAATCTCTTCTCTGGTGTCCCTGCTATTTTTATTTATTGGGAAGAACTTCTTGAGAAAATCTATTTTGACCAACTTTTCTTTTTCCCATTTGAGCTACCTATAATCTTCGATCATATGACCTTAATCATTGTGGAAATTACAGAATTTAGTGTTATCTCTATTTTGAAGGTCATATATAATCTTATTAGGCCACTGAACTTAGTTTTGACCTTTCAAACACTCAACCATCTTAGTTGGGACGGACTAAGATCACAAGTTTTGAAGGGGTCAAAAACATTTTCTCTTCCTCTGCTTTGCCCCTAGAATGTATTACTTGCTAGGGTAGATGAACTTCCTTACCAGCAGTCTTGTATCCAAGCAACCTCTCTTGTTGGTTGTTTTAACGACCAAAACATCCCTACGGATATATGGGTCTTTCCTCCCCGATGAGCTTTTTGTCTTCATCCAACTTGATGAACTCCATTACACGTTGGAGCACTCCGAAAATATTTTTAGGGGTCTTCATAGTCGAGGAATTGATCACAGAGGCTCTCATTTAACAAACCTTTTTGATACAATTGGATTCCTGCTAAATCGTGGCAGTCACTTATCTCAATAATCTCCTTATTAAACCTTTGAGTATAAAATTTCAAGGTTTCTGACTTCCATTTGACTATACCAAGCAAATTGCATGCCTCCTTGTTGTAGTGAAAAATAATCATTCGAAAGTGCACGAATTAACAAGTAATAAACTTGATTTTTAGAAAATATCTAATATCGATCCCGCAAAGAATAATGTCTCTAATGATGAAAATAAAATCAATTGCTAATTAAATATAATTATCCATCTTGTTCTCCTTCAATTGCTTCTTCAAAATATGTCTTCAAAGCAAAGTTGAATTGTCCTAAAGCTTGCTGGCCGAATTCTCCCTTACTCCTTTTCATGTTGTAGCCAAAAATTCTCTCTCTCTAAACCTTGAGATTTGTGTCTAGAATTTTGTAGAATAGAATGGAATGGAAAAGTGGTAGAAAATAATCTAGAAGAGAGATCTCCCAAAGGCTCTAAGGGGTATGGTATATATATGAAAATAGTGCTTGTAAGCAAGGAAAAATCATGGAGTTCTAATCTTATCCTAATTCTAATTCTTCAAAATATAGAAAACAAAATATTAATAAAACCTAAATCCTTCCCTATTATTCCTCTCATGGCGAGCCATATGGGGTTATAAAAGTAATTGGTGCGGGAAAGTAAATTTGTATCTCTTTAGTGATTCAATCTCCTTTCAATTATAATTCCTTCTTCAATTAATACTCCCACTAATATTATTGGAATAATCTAAACTTTCCAAGTGACATGTGATGTGGCAATAATGACACACTTGACTGGAGAGTGATGATATGACAACCCTAATCAACCATGTATAGATGACATCCTAGTTGTAAAAAACACTTCCCTTATATCTTTTATGTGTTTTTGGCATATTCCAAGTATAATTTGGATGACCAAATGCACTACAAAATAACTGATTCAAGTATACAGGCTCAAATGTCAATTTCTTTAAAGGAGTGTAAGTCTATCGTAACTGCTAAAAATATTCATATTAAAAAACAAACTGGTACTCATAGTGTAACATCCCGTTTCGAGAAAAATAATAAAATTTTCAAGTTTGACCAGGTTGACTTTTAGTGGGCTCGGAGTTGACTTTTTGTGTGGTTATATTTTTGCTTTGACTATGGTACCGTTGCGTAGAGCTAGTCGATACGAGTTCGTAGACTAGCAGCATGCTCGATTCGGAGCTAAGACCGGAAAGTTATGGTCATTTTAGTGCGAAGGGCAATTTGGTAATTTGGCAAAAACTGATATTTATGTGTGAGAAAAGACGAAAATGCCCCTGTCTGCATCTTTAAAATTTGGCCAAGGGTCTGGAATTTTCCAGACCTCACCCGATTTTCCTTTCACCCGAGCCTCCTTTTTTCCGCCGGTAACGGCCGTTTCAGCCACCTGATCGGACCGGCTCCAACACGAAACTCGAAGCCGGCAACCTCCTGTTCCTTCCCGTACCAGTAGTTCACCGTAAAACGACCCAGATCGCCGGAAATTGCAGCGAGACCGAGGGCTCGTGCAAACTGTGCAACAGTGCACTGTTACGACACCACCTTTGGCCGGCCATATCTCACTGTTCCGGTGGAATTAGGGAGCGTGCTTGGTACCGTTGGAAAGCTGGTGCGACGATCTACATTTTGGTACCGATTTTGACACCGGAAACTGCCAGATCACGCTGGAAAACCGCCGCAAAGTCTTAAAAAAACCACCCCGAGGCAGTCACCTTTCCGGCTAGATATACTCCGATTGCCGGCGAGTGGGACGACACAGCCACCACCATCGGACTCAGAACACGCCGGCCCGAGCTCCGACGACCACCACACGCGCCCCACGCGCCGCCGATCTCCACCTTTTCCGGCGAGTGAGTGCTCACCTCCCGTCCCAACGCGTTCCGGGGGTCGTGGGCAAGCTTGCTGTCCAGTCAATTTGACTCAATTTCGGTCGGATTTGGAAACGCCCAATTTCGATTGAGGTCCGATCTTTCGGGATCGATTCCGATGAATTGCTACAACGAATCTTGAAATTGAAGGTAGTTTCTCGTTCCTTGCATCTTCAATTTCGTTTCGGTATAAAGTTTGTTGAAATCGGACTGGAGACGGAGTAATTCAAATTTTGGGGATTTTTGCCGTTGAGGGCATTTTGGTAATTACTGAAATTGAAGAGCAATTTTGGTATTTAGTGTTTTAATCTTGTAGTTGGAGACTTAGAAGACTCCTTTGAGCCTTTGGTTAGTTTTTGGTAATTAAAAGATTTTTCGGTAAATTATTAGGTGTTCGTGCACGTTCGAGGGCTGGACCGGAGATCCAGCAGGAGCACGCTTCAGACCTGTGAGTGCATTTATTTTCTAAATCATTTGGGAATATATGCTATATTCGATTTCATTTATATTAATTTGTTTTGATTAAATTTTCTTGTGCATTTAAATTAAGATTATTAAATATGTTTTATGATGATTTAAATATTTGCATGAGTTGATTTTATGATTTGATAGATTTCATATTTATTGGAATATTTATGAAATTTGTGTTTTAATTGGTTGTTTAGCGAATTTGAAATGTTTTGGAGATTTTACGATATTGTGGAAATTTGGTGATTTTAAAGAAAAATTGTGACTTTGTGAAATTTAAGAAAATTTTGGGGCAAATTTTTAATATTCGATATAATTGTTGCTTTTCATAAATTCTGTTAAATAGAAGATTTTGGAAAATTGTTTAAAAATAAAAGGATTTGCAAAATGGTTTTAAAAATAAAGGATTTGAAAAATTGATGATATCATGGATGATTTTATAAATGATTTTGAGGAGTACCACACTGTATCGAGATGTACCGAGTTATATGAGTTCTATGCGCGTTACTATTATTATTATTATTATTATATATGCCATCCTCTGCTGCGGACACGTGTCGAGAGAGAGATGATGAGGATCCTGCCATGACGGATTTGGGACGCCGATTCGTTGTGATGACTGAGCCCCCCTCCCCCGCCTGTGACGCCGTCAGGACGCTGAGGGTCACACGGCACGATATATGCTGTGGTACCGGTTGGTTTTATGATGGTTCTGATTCATTGCGGATTTTATACCGGATTTGGTTTTATATTGATTGCTGATTTATACTGGTTGGGTTTTATGATTGTTGTTTGCTGAGTTTATACCGATTTGGTTTTATATTGGTTGGTTTCTGATTTTAAATTGATGGTTTGATTTTATGGATTGTGGCCTATGGCCTTTGGTTTCAGATTTTGACCCATTTGCTTGATCGTTTATGAAATTGTGTTTGACCATCAATTAATTATTATGGATTTCATTTACGTTTTTAGTGTTTGGTACGTGATTTCGATAATTGTTTTAAATTACGTTTTCGCCCCTAAACCGTTTTTATTGATTTAATGATTTGGGGTAAACCGAGGGTTTTGCGAAATGATTTTCAAAACGGGGAACCTTTCAACTGAGTGACGTGAGGTTTGAGTGTAAAGGTTTTAACGGCTGAAATTGTATTTTGTAGTTATCTAGGAGCACTCACGGAGATATTTATATCTCACGTTTTGTTATTTTTACTTCGTTCCCTAGGTCCTAGTTGCAGGTTCCCGTGGACTACCATCGGCATTTCGCATCGGCATCGCATCCGCTTATCGCATCTGTTTATTACTTCTTCTTATGTATTAGACTCTGATCTTATTCTGTTCATGTTGGATTTGTATCATTTATATTTTTGTCTATCACTCTTAGTGGCTCTGTCATTCCCACCTACTTCATACATTGTTTCTTATTTATGCATTATGACTCGTTAATTTATTGTGGTGCTTATTTTATCTACTTTTCGTTCATATCTTATTTACTATTCGTCCCATTATTGTTTACTTGTTTATTTGATTATTGCCCCTTTCGGAGGAGGATTCTGTCGGTTGCCCCGAGGGGTTCTGGTGGAATCTTCCTCAGTGATAAAACTGGTTTAAGGAAAGTTGTGTAAAGGGTAGAAAAAATATATTTAGGCACAAAAGGCTCTAACATAAAATCTTTTATGCATCTAAAAATGGCTCAAACAAGGTACTAACGGATAAAAATTTCCAATGTAGGCTAAAAAAGCTCAATCTCAAAACAAAAAATGGCCTAAATCATATTCAAAGTAATACGTCTCTCTAAGATTTTACCATTAGCCCATCAAAATATTTAAGAAAACACCTTAAACTAAAAATTCAGCAATCAAAACTCAAAAGTTTAGAAACTAAACCTAAACATGCATAAAAAAAAGCTAAAATTAAAGAAGAAAATTCCTTAACAAAAAAAAACCACCTCCAAACTAAGATGAACATAGCTCTCAATGTTAAATACAAAGAATTTAAACAAAATAAAGAGTAAAGGTAAAAAAAGCTTGATGCGGAACCCCAAGCTTAAAGAAACTGTAATCCCAACACACAAGATGATATGGAACAAACCCTAGGTAAAATCCCGCCCTATAGCACCTCTAGATAACAATTGTATCTAGCAACACTAATTAGAAGGCAAAGAATGAAATTGAAATTCGCCACAAAGTAAATACCTTTGATAAGAAGATCAATTCCCAATGCAACAAGTAGAAGAAGAACTATCCTCACTTGGAACACACAAGTCTTGTTGAAAACAAGAATAGATTCTATTTAATCAATAATCAAAGTTGTTTTTAACAAGCTAGTAACCTCCCCTTTATATAGATATTAGGGTTAGGTTAGGAATCAATCTAGACCATAAAATAATTAGGAAAGTAATCTTAAGGCTAAAAAATAACCCTAAATAAATATAATCCGAAAATAGAAATAATTACAAAACTGCCATTATAATCTGGAAATAGCAATAATTATGAAACTGCCATTATAATCCGAAAATAGCTAAATTATGAAACTGCCATTGTAATCCGAAAATAGCTAAAATTACTTCGTTTCGCCTTTGCAACTCCCGAGCAGCATTACCACCTTTATTTATGACCATTGGGCCTTTATTTATATTATTTTCACTATTGGCCACTTTACACTCAACTTTTTTATTTGTCTCACTTCCCAAATCCCCATGTGAACTTTTGGATAATTTCAATTGTTCAAAATACACTTCCATTGGAGATAAAGGTGCAAGTGTGACTTTCTTTTCATTATGCTCATGTCTTCTAGCCATTGGTTCCTCCCTCCATGTGCGTCTCCTCATGGAATGATTTGAGACTTCATCATCATCGGAACCCGTTGGCTTTATATCTCTAGTTCGCAAACCATCTCTCCCTAGGTTATTTGTGGCGGTCATAAATACTTCACTTACGTTATCATTTAGCTCATCCACCTTCATCTCTTTGTAATACTCCTCTACGGACCTAGACCCTTGTGTGAGTCTCTGCAACTTTTGATGAAGCTCTCTATAGTAATAAGATGGTACAAACCTCTTCCTCATAATTCTCTTCATCACATCCCAAGTTGAGACCGAATCTTCTCTATATCACATCCCAAGTTACTCCCACCAAACTAGAGCATAGTCGGTGAACTCCACTGCAGCTAGTTTAACCTTCTTCTCCTCTGAGTAATTGTGACAATCAAATATTAACTCTACCTTTTTCTCCCATTCCAAGTATGCCTCGGCATCACTTCTACCCTTGAATGGCGGAATGTGCATCTTAATTGAACTTAGGTTGTCTCCTCTCTCCTAGGTCTTCTTCTTACAGTTTGGACTTCATACTCGTCCTCATCGGAAACAATTACTTCTTGTCTCCTGGGTCGTGTTCCTTCCCTTCTAGTAGTATTGGACATGGCCATGGTCATCTCCCTCATTTGCTCCATCATCTCATCCATCCTAGATTTCAATGTTTCTTCCATCCTAGAAGTCAATCTCTCTTCCATCCTTTTATACTCACCCTCCAAAGATTGTCGTAAGAGCTTTGGATCCGGTATTGCCACCTGCTCTTCTTCGGAAGTAGTAACTCCCTTTCCTTATCTTTTAGACATTCTTACACACTCCCTTGCGTGTTTAACTCAAAAATAGTAAACCCTCGTGTTTCACTCAAATTTGGCTTTTACCCTTTATATGCTCACCACTCAAGCCTTTTACCACTCAAGTCTTGTTCACCAAGTTGCACTTCAGAACCAATTATCTTAAACAAAAATATAAAACTAAAATAGCAAATTTCAAAATTAAAACCTAACAATAAAAGCAAGTTCAATTCTAGAGTAAAATTGGCACAAAAGAGAAAAAAAAAGGACAAAAGAGTAATGAAACAAATAATAATTATTCTTCCAATGGTAGAATATGGCATTATGATGCCCGTATCAACAAAAGAGTAATGAAACAAATAATAATTACTCTATGAAATTAACACAATGAGAATAGGAAACTAAACAAATTTAGAATAGGAAAGTATGAAAATAAGAAACTATGAGAATATGAAACAAATTAAATTAAGAATAGGAAAGTAAGAAAATAAAAAACTATGAGAATATGAAACAAATAAATTAGGAAAGTAGGAAATATGGAATAATAAAAATCAGAAATCAATTAGGAATAAGTAACTTTCCAAATATTCAAGCAACCAATCTCAATATTCCAACTTTCAATTCTTTTTTTTTTGCTACGATTTGTTTTTTCTTTTCTTCTTTTTTTTTTTCTTTTTTTTTTGTATATATAATTAGATTCTTCTTTTTCTTTTTTCTTTTTTTTTGGTACAATTTTTTTTTTTACGATTTTTATTTTTGGGTACTAAAGCACCAAGAACAATGAAAAACACGAAGAACTCAAGAACAAAAGAAAAATACTACTAAAATGCAGAAACAACAAGCTAATCAAAGACTCCAAAAAGAAAAACAAAGAACAAGATAAATTGGAATTTATCTTGGCCTTGCTCTGATACCAAATGATTTGGAACCCCAAGCTTAAAGAAACTGTAATCCCAACACACAAGATGATATGGAACAAACCCTAGGTAAGAACCCGCCCTATAGCACCTCTAGATAACAATTGTATCTAGGAACACTAATTAGAAGGCAAAAAATGAAATTGAAATTCGCCACAAAGTAAATTCCTTTGATAAGAAGATCAATTCCCAATGCAACAAGTAGAAGAAGAACTATCGTCACTTGGAACACACAAATCTTGTTGAAAACAAGAGTAGATTTCACAATAATCAATCATCAAAGTTGTTTTTTTTACAAGCTAGTAACCTCCCCTTTATATAGAGATTAGGGTTACGTTAAGAATCAATCTAGACCATAAAATAATTAGGAAAGTAATCCTAAAGCTTAAAACTAACCCTAAATAAAAATAATCGGAAAATAGAAATAATTACAAAACTGAAATTCGAAAATAGCTAAATTATGAAACTGCCATTATAATTCGAAAATAGCTAAAATTACGAAACTGCCATTATAAGATGCTTATTTTTAAAACTACGTCATTTCGTCTCCGCAACTCCTGAGCATCAATACCACCTTCATCCCTTGCTTGGACATCATTTTTAAATCATCATCTTTTGCTCCAATGGTAGAATATGGCACTATGATGCCCACATCAAGTAATCCAACACCTCACGCGAAGCCAGCCTATCAAACAGTACCTTAAGGGTAGCAGGCACAAGGGCTCGACCCACCAATTCTGCAGCCATGTTTTCTTCAGAATCTGCATAGCAGGGAGTTCAAAGAGCTTATATTGTGCACAAAGGGAGAGAGATGAAAAAAACTAATTGGAATAGTTTGAAGCAGTTGAAAAAAAGTCTTCCTTCTTTTCATTGTCTAATTTTACATTTTCTTCCTTCTTTTCTCTGTTTCACTTTCTTTTCAACATATTTTATGTAACTACCCTTCACCTCTAAATTGTACTATTTTACATTATTTTACACAACTAATTGTTGAATGATTGTAATTTGCATAGCATATAAAGATATGGAAATTGGAAAGAAATTGCTAGTGGGTTTGGGAGAAATCGGAAAGAAATTGCGAGTAGCCTAATTGCATTTTTAAGGGGTTGGTGGACATTGGATTCTATGGGTTGGTTGGTCTTTATTTTTGTTGCAATGACTTTTTAATGTGCTATTTCTTTTTGCAGAAAAATAAAGTTGTCTAATTTTTGTCTTCTTCCTTCTTTTTCCCTTTCACTATTACGTGTGAAAATAAAGTGATAGTGTTAGAAATTTTGACTGGAGTTTCATCGAAAGAACAGAAAAAGAGTAAAAAAAAAGCTGAAAATGGTTTTTTCTTTTGAATCAAAAGTCTTGGGCAAAGTCAATAATAAAGCTGAAAATACAAATATAAATACATAATACTATAGTTTTCATCTAATAGCATGATATTTATACATGTAACTATATATTTTCACTTTTATAAAGTCATATCTCGTACTAAAGTATCTCACATTTTTAATAGTTCTATCACAATTAAACTAACTAATTCTAAACTAAATTAACACAATAATTTAGTTACTTCAATATGAATAACATTTTAACCAAAAATACTAAACATAAAAAATATCAACAATAAACTATTTAAAAATGCCACAATATAACATATAGTATATATGATGGTGATGATCATCCACTTCTTCTTTCTTTCTTCCTTCGGAGAGTTTTTTATTTATTTTATGTTAAATACCTTTTGCTTTTCCAAATTATGTAGTTCTTTTCATTTTGCACCTTTAAAAACCTTCATATTGCACTTTAAAGTATCATTTAACTTCTTCTTTGGTACAATTAATTGTTAACATCATCCACATGGAGAAACCGCATATAGTTCTCGTAAAGAGAATGTTGGGAAAAAATAACTTAGACATAATAAAGTAATATTTAATGACATATAACCAATGATAAGAATATCTGATCTATTATGTCTAAGTTATTTTATTGAAAAAAATATTACACAATTATTTAAAAACAAAAAATAGCAATAGGAGCAAGTATTTTCTAGAGATTCGTTTTATATTACAATCATTCTAAAAGTCGTTCTCCTATATCGATTGTGTTAGATAAAAAAAACATAAACGAAATAATAGAGCACCTCCTATTAGTTTAAAATTTTAAA
This sequence comes from Ochetophila trinervis, assembly GCA_003254975.1. Classification (NCBI taxonomy): domain Eukaryota; kingdom Viridiplantae; phylum Streptophyta; class Magnoliopsida; order Rosales; family Rhamnaceae; genus Ochetophila; species Ochetophila trinervis. Next base: position 69,882 of record QANX01006381.1, on the reverse strand, counting down.
AGAAGTGATCATTATACATGGTATCTGACAGGACCCGCCCCAGAAATCCGTCCAGATTCTCCGGAGAGGCCCCGCCTGAGGAAGATTCCACCAGAACCCTTCGGGGCAGCAGACAAAATCCTCCTTCGAAAAGGGTTTAATAAACAATAAATCAATAAATAGGACGAAAGTAGATAAGATATGCATCGCAACCAATATCAACTAGTAATACTGAAGTAAATATTAAAACAGTATATGAAGTAGGTGGGAATGACAGAGCCACTAAGCATGATAGACAGAAAAATATAAATAATACAAATCCAACAATAAACGGAAATAAAGGAAAAGAGTCTAATACATAAGAAGAAGCGGTAGCGGAAGTCAAGTACAGATGCGATGCTGGCGGTAGCTCACGAGGACCTGTAGCTAGGACCTAGGGAACGAAGTTAAAAACATAAAACGTGAGATATAAAATCTCTGTGAGTGCTCCTATGTATCTACAAAATATGAGCTCAGTAGTTAAAATTATTTTCACTCAAACCTCACGTCACTCAGTTGAAATGTTCCCCGTTTTGAAAATCATTTCGTAAAACCCTTAGTTTATCCCCAAAATCATTAAATCATTATAACCGATTTAAGGGGCGAAAACGTCATTCAAAATGTTTATTGAAATCACAACTCAATCACCAAAACCATAAATATAATCTCAACAAGAAATATTTAAATTTATTTGAAAACATGTTCGTATAAAATGGCAGGTAGAAACATTTGCTAAATCCAAACCGATATAAACCAAATACCATGGGCTCGAACCCATAAATTTAAAATCTTATGAATCCAAAACCATATCCAAATCCATAAATGAAATCATATCAATCCAAATCATATAAATCAAATCCATATAAATCCAAATCGTATGAATCCAAACCATATAAATCCAAATGGTATAAATCCAAATCATATAAATCAAATCCATATAAATCAAAATCGTAGCCAGTGTAAGTGTGGGCGGGTGCGAGGGGCACTGGCAGGCTACCTTACTGGCATAGCCAGAGTAAGTGTGGGCGGGTGCGAGGCACTGGCAGGCTACCTTACTGGCAGAGATCGGTGTTCAATCCCACATCGCCCGGGTGTGGAAAGGGGGTCATGTGGTAATGGTTCAAATGTAAAGTAAGCACTCTCTTAACAACCAAGGCTTTTTCAGAGCGTTTGGCTTCAGAGTTGGAACAACTCTGGGGTTAAGCGTGCTCCAGTGGGAGCATTCCTGTGGGTGACCCCCTGGGAAGTCTGACCAAAAAAATCCATACCGTCTGAAGTGCGGTGGCTAAATTGGAGATAATATTGGTTGGAGAGAGAGTGTGGCGTTACACTTCTATTTATAAAAATTTTCAAAACAATCAAACCTTTAGTAATTAGAAAAAGTTGCCCCAAAACTTTATTAAATTTCACAAAAGCTCAAATCACATTAAATTCACCAAATTTTCCACAAGTTGTAAAATATCCGAAAACTTTAAAATCCATTAAACAATCAATCAAAACACAATTTCTATTGATTCCAAATAAATAGGAAATTCATCAAATCATAACATCAAACTCATGCAAATATTTAAATCATCAAAAACATATTTAATAATTATAATTTAATGCATAAGGAAAATTCAATTCAAACAAATTTATAGAATTCAAATCAAATATAGCATATATTCCCAAATGATTTAGAAAATAAATGCACTCACAGATCTGAAGCGTGCTCCTGCTGGATCTACGGTCCAGCCCTCGATCGCGTACAAGCACCTAAAAAGAATTTACCAAAAATATCTTTTAAAATCTGAAAATTAACCGAAAGCTCATAAAAGTCCTCTCAGTTTCCAATTACAAGATTAAAACTCTAATTACAAGATTGCCCAACAATTTCAGTAATTACGAAAATACCACAATATTTTTGGAAATTACGAAAATGTCCCAAATTGGCAAAAATCCCAAAAATACATGGATTTTCCCGTTTCAATTCCGATTTCAACAAACTTTATACCGAAACGAAATTGAAGATGCAAGGAACGAGAAGCAACCTTCAATTTCAAGATTTGTCACAGCAATTGATCGGAATCGCTCCCGGAAGATCGGACCTCGGCCGAGATTGTGCGGTTTCGAATTCGACCAAAATTAGATCAAATTGAAGGTACAGCAAGCTTGCCCACGACCCTAGGAACGTGTTGGAACGGGTGGTGAGCACCCACTCGCCGGAAAAGAACGAGATCGACGGCGGCGCGTGGAGGAAGACGGCGGCGGCTGTGGGCGGCGCGTGTCGTGGTCGTCGGAGCTCAGGAAAGTGCAGATCTGGTCGCTGGCACGGTCTGAAGCTTGTGGTGGTGGTTGTGTCGTGCCACTTGCCGGCGATCGGAGTAGATCGGGATGGAAAGGTGGCTGTCGCGGTGGTTTTTTCGAGACTTTGCAGCCGTTTTCTGCCGTGCTCCGGCGGTTTCTTGGGTCAATCTCAGTACCAAAATGTAGAACGTCACACCAGCTTTCCAACGGTACCAAGCACGCTCCCTAACTCCACCGGAACAGTGAGATCCGGCCGACCAAAGGTGGTGTCGCAACTGTGTACGGTTTGCGTGGTCTCTCGGTTTTGCTATAATTTCTGGCGATCTGGGTCATTTCACGGTGAACCACCGGTACGGGGAGGAAGAGGAGGTAGCCGGCTTCGATCTAAGGGTGGTTGTCGGCCAACTCCAGCCACGGTGTGGCAGCGGCCAGCGTGGGAAGGTGGCTCGGCGAAAGGGGAGGGGGAAGGGAAGATCGGGTTTTTGGGCTGGAAAATTCCAGATTTTTGGCAAATTTTAAAAGATGAAGACAGGGGTAAAATGGTCATTTCTCGCACATAAATATCAGTCCTTGCTAAATTACCAAAAAGCCCCTCGCACTAAAATGACCATAACTTCCCGGTCTTAACTCCGAATCAAGCGTATTACTAGTCTACGGACTCGTATCGACTAGCTCTACGCAGCTGTAGCAAAGTCAAAGCCAAAATATAACCACCCAAAAAGTCAACCCTATGGCCCACTTAAGGTCAAACTGGTCAAACTTAAAATTTTTACTATTTTTCTCAAAACGGGATGTTACAGTATCAGAGCCGAGCCTACAGGTGAAAATAGTGTAAGAGAAAAAATATAAATGAAATAATAATTTATTTTCTATCAACTTATGTTTGAGATATACGGTAATTTAATTTGGTCAGAACTAACTTTTATTTTGTAGTTTTATGTTCAAAATTCAACAACTGACTCAAAAATAAAAAATACATGAAATGATCTAAAATAATTTTTTGTAGTTTTATCCTCCCTCCCAATTATAAATCACTTTTTGGTCTTCAAATTTGCAAGAACTCAAATAATCCTTGTTGGTCTTCAAAATTCTGAAATTCTCTTTACTTGTGGAAACTATTGCAGGATGGAATAATACCTGCAGATAAGAAGTCAAAGTTCTTGGACTCAGAGAGTTCTTAATTGGCAAAAATTATAGACTTCTATGTGTGTTCTCAGAGTGATGTATTTGTTCCTGCAATCTCTGGCTTGTTCTATGCAAATGTAGCTGGTAACAGAATTGCTACCGGTAAGACTCAGATACTTGTTCCAGCTGACATTTCGGATTCCTCAGCTTCTGCCACATATTTTATCATGTATTATGTCTCAAAGAAGAACCATTTTGCTTATTTGTGTTTTTGCTAATCTCTATGTGAAAAGTGCCGATGCCTCCAAAGAAGTCGGGCATCCTTGTTCACCTTCCATTCTCTTATTTTTCTTTGATTGGTTTTTTACCATCCACAATAAGAGCAATTGACACTTTTGAAATTCAACCAAAGATCACAATCGAACCTCAATCATAAGAACTGAGAGAGAAAGAAAATTGTTACTTACCTTATGCTGGTTCTTAATCCCATTTTCTCACTTATTGAATCACAATTATTTTGATTATAAAAAATTATTTTGAGTATTTTAAAATTTTCTTTATGAACAACAATAAATTTGATGTCTAATAAACCTACACCAGTGTACTAAATTTCAAAACTTACTGTAAAGAATTGAATTTAAATTTTATGGATAAAGTTTCATCTACCTCAAAATTTATTCTGACTAAAAATTGCATTCCAAACTACAAAATAACTTAATCCTTGTCATAGACTCGTAGTCTATAGAGATAGCTCAATAAATCCATTCAAACACACACTTTCAAACTATGTTACTATGTTTTACAGCCTCTTATGCTTGAAAAGGTTTACACTTGAACAAGTAAAAAAGATCAAGGAACATAAAAGAAATTAAAAAGAAAAATGTGGAAGCAGCTAAATAGATGCACTCCGTTGCTATAACAAATTGCAGGGCATAATTCGTCCTCTGCAGTATAAAAAGTAGGCAGAGGATCAATATCAACAGGCATATTCGAGTACAATATAAAAATAATTCATTCATACAAACCGTACGGATATCCTCGATATCAAAAAGAACATTGAGATTGGAAAAAAGAAAAGAAAAATGTTGACATTCCTCCTGAGGGTAAAGAATTTGACACAGCGATGATGACAGCAATATTTCAGTTTAACAAAATATAAATTCTAACAATCAATGAAAAGAAAGCAGAGGCTGCCTTTCTGTTTTTAGAATTGGATAGAAAATATATATATTAGATACCTTATACGAGTCATGCAAGGAGTGCGGTGTGCATAACTTCATCCAATCTGAATCTGGGGGATGTGAGAAATGATGTTCCAGTCTTCCCCTATCTCCCTTTGGCACCTCTCTTCAAGGACCGAGCATTAAAAGATATTTAAATGTTCAACAGAGGTAGGCAAACCTTGCTGTGGTAAATTTTGTAATTGAGGGCGCGATTGGATGCGTAGAGTTTTGAGAGAGGTGAGATTTTGAAGTCCCTTCATATCTAGTCTCTTAAGATGTGGAAATCCAATGATAGTCATAAAGGAAAGAGTGGAAGGCAAATTCCACTTCATTAGTTGTGCCAATGATAGTCAGAAAGGAAAGAATGATAGTCTAGCACAGTTCCAAATGCTAATAGTAGTTATATTAGAGGGTAGACCGCCTTCAGTAAATGACTCCACCTCTGGAAAATTTTCTATTTCCAAGTATTCCAAAGATGGGAAGAGGTTATGCATTTGCTCAGGCAGCTTATTTAATTTCTCATTGCCTGAAACTATAAGAGCAGCCATATTAGGGGCATGCAAACCGCCTTTAAAGAAAGATATTAAATTGGGGCAACCTTCAATAACAATATGTGATAGAGATGTCAGGCTGTGAGATTTTTACAGCGCATCCCAATCTGAGGAGAATCCTATAGATTCTAGATTTTCACAGCCATAAATGTAGAGACATATGAGTTTGGGAAATAAATCCAGAGGGAAGAATACAAGTGAACCTCAAGAATTAATCATCTGAATGGATGTGGTTTTGAGTGAGTGTTGGTGCGTTATTGGGAATTCTAATCTCGCACAACGGTCGCTATGTAGTCCACAACTGCTATTACTTGGGAGCGAAGAAACAAAAAGTTCATTTCCTTCAGTTTGAAGATTTGTTAAAGATGGAAGGATGTGAGGCCAATCAACGGTGTGTAGCTTATTACAACTCTTTATATGGAGGTTTTGAAGCATAGGAAAAACTTCACCATCTTCAACTCCAATCGAAGACCATTCTTCCCAGGCTTACATTGAGTTGAAAGTTAAGAATTCCAGCGATGCAAATGGCTTTCTCATAAAAGAACCACCAATATTAATCCCGTAAAACTCAGCACCAACTGTCACCACTCTTCTGAATCCTCGAATTTCTAGAGTTTTGAGAGAGGGTAGCTGTCTCGGTGGTGGAAAACTGTTGCACTCATCACAATTTTCAAGTCTTATAGAAATTATGTTGCAGAATGAATCATCCTCTAACCAATTTGGGAATGAAGGGCCTCTGTATTCATGAATGGAAATCCTTTTCAAGTTTGTGTGAGGCAATAGCTTTTCATGTACTTCTCGGTCATGTATCCTATGATCGTCTGCATCGCCATTGGTCCAAAACAAATGCAGTCCTTTGAGATGTTTCTTGTCCATCAACCTGCTTCTGATGCATCCGTGGCACTTGCAACATTCTCTAAATTCCTTAGCGAAAGTTCTCCATGCAGATCTGAAAGCTTCCTCAATTCTTCTATTTTGGCCGCTTTATCTTCTCCCACGATGAAAGTACTCAGCCTTTGTAGGCTTTTTAAATCACTAATTTGTCTTGGCATCTTTTTCAAATTGAAAAAGCCACTGATGTCGAGGTGTCATAAATTGATGAGATGATACATATCTTCAGGCAACTCTATGAGTTTAGAACAGTCTGATAAATTCAATGTTTGTAAATTGATCAATGTAGTCATAGAGTTGGGCAATCTTTCGATTGAAGTTATAAAGAGGTCAAGGAAGCGAAGATGCTTGAGCTGATCACCAATTGATTCACTTAACTGCTCTAATTTACGACAACCAAACAAAGATAACATCCTCAAATGCCTCAACTTCAAAATTACATTATTCACTACATCATTAGATAAGCTGTTAAATGAATATCCATAAAGTGGTAAAAAGGTGCGCAAATGAGTTCCTTTAGAAATGGAATTAAGACTCTGCAAGGAAACATGTAGTGCAACAGCTAGATGTCATACTTTCATCACATCTTCATTTAAAATGCCATCTTCAATTGTGAAACAATATCCCCTCGATACAAATTTGGATAAATCATGAACGAGATCATGCATCACAAAGCAAGATTCTTGTCTACTACTCCGTCTTTGAAAAAATGAGTCACCAAAATAACCCTCATATTTTTGAAAAAGTGATATAGACAATAACTCATTAAAATATTCATCACCTACATCTTCCACTCTTTTATTTGTCGTTGTTTGCAGCAAAAGATTTTCTGCCATCCACAATGAAACCAGTTAATGCCTCTAAAATATGTAATCCTTGGGGAACACTGAACAAAAAGCAAAGCACCGCTTAATACGCGAGGGAAGGAAACAATAACTTAACATCAAAGCTGGTATAACGTTGCTCTTATCATATGGGAGATCCCAAATCTCACTTTCTGATATTCTTTCCCACTCTGCAACGTCTACTCTTGAACGCAATAGGCCTCCAAGTGTTTTTGCAGCTAAAGGCAAGCCCCTGCACTTCTTAATTACCTTTCTACCAATTGTTACCAAGTCTGGATATGCATTACAATCTCTGTTGCCAAATGCATGCTTCGCAAATAGTTGCCAGCAATCCTCATCGTTTAACTGCCCAAGAGAATGAGGTGAAATAGTTTGCATGATGCGCACAACATTTTCACTGCATGTTGTTATTAGAATCTTACTTCCTTGAACCCCATGTTTAAAAGGCTTACTCAAGTTCTCCCAATTGACATAGTTTTCATTCCACACTCTGCACATTGGGTCTTGGTGTATATAATGATATCATAATTATAGGTTCTAATCCAACACATATCACAAGATTTATTGCATGACTGGATCATCATTTTTCCCTCAAAGATCTCGGCTCCCTCTCCTTTCTCCTTGGAATTGAAGCCAACAAAACATCTTCAGGGCTATATCTTTCACAAACTAAGTATATAAAAGATCTCCTTGCTAAGATTGCTATGCTAGATTGTCAGACATCACCCACACCAGCAAGTACTTCTGTGTTACTCTATCAATATACGGGTAATAAACTTCTGACTCCTCTACTTTATAGAAGTACAATAGGTGCTTTCCAATATATTCTCTTGACAAGGCCAGAGTTGAGCTTCATAGTTAGTCGATTAAGTCAGTTCATGCAAGCTCCCACTGATGCTCATTGGACCGCATGCAAGGACGTGCTTCGATATCTTAAAGGAACGTTACATGTTGGCTTAAACTTTCATTCATCTACTAATCAATCTCTTTATTGTTACAAGGATGTAGATTGGGCGTCCAATGTAGATGACCGGTGGTCAACTGGAGGATATTGTGTTTATCTTGGTGATAATCTTGTCTCCTGGTCATCTAAGAAACAACATGTTGTTGCTTATTCTAGCACTGAATCTGAGTATCGGGCCTTGGCTAATGGGACAGCATATATCGTTTGGATTCAAGCTTTGCTACACGAGATGGGAGTTAATCTACAAGGAATGCCGATCCTATGGTGTGATAATCTCGGTGCTGGAAGTCTTGCTGCTAATTCTATTTTTCATGCACGCACGAAGTACATTGAGGTCGATTGATGTGGGCATTGAGCGCTCTTCTAGCATGGATGTTCGTGATAAGGACATTACATTGCCAAGTGGACCAGTGACACGTTCTCGAGCTAAGAAGATCGAAGACAGAATGCTTGGACTTGTGAAAAGAATTATGGATGAAGATCGATTCAAGTTTCCAAATGATTTGAACACTTTTTCGAGGCCTCATGATGATTTAAGCATGTTGTCCAAGCAAGGGATGAAATTCGTAATGATGATCGAGAGTTGCAGAGACGAAACGACATCATTTTAAAAATAAACAACTTAGAATGGCAATTTTGTAATTTTAGCTATTTTCGGATTATAATAGCAGTTTCATAATTTAGCTATTTTTGGATTATAATAGCAGTTTCGTAATTTAGTTATTTTCGGATTATAATGGCAGTTTTGTAATTTTTGCTATTTTCGTTTTTATGGTTAGTTTTCAACCTTAGGATTACTTTCTTAATATTTAATGGTTTAGATTGATTCTTGATCTAACCCTAGTCCTTATATAAAGGGGGATCAATTCTTTGGTAAGACAGATTTGAGTTTTTAATCAATTAAGAGAATTAATTTTCCTATTGCTCCCAGGAGTGTTCTTGCAAGGTGAGGAATCAATTTCTTCTTCTTGTTGCATTAGGAGTTGAATTATCTTATCAAAGTAGAAATACTTTGTGGCGATTATTCTTCTCTTTCCCTAGCCTTCTAATCCACGTTTTTAGATACAAGTTATGTAAGGGTTTTGTAGGGCGGGTTATTGTTTCCAATTACTGTTCAATATTTCTTGTATGTTTGGAGTTTCGGATTCTTTAATCTTGGGGTTCCGCATCAATTGGTATCAGAGCATTGGTTGAGATAAGTACCTATCTATCTTTGTTTTCAATTTCTTTGTGTTCTTCGTTAATAATACTTTGACTCCTAAAAGAAAAAAAAAAAGTTGTGTTTGATCCGTGAGTCTTTTTTTTATCTTGTTGATTTGGGTTTTTTTTTTTATTCAAAGAAGAGAACAAGTAAAAAAAAAGTAATAATAAACCCTAATCGCACTACAGGGGCTTGGGGTTGCACCTTGGGTCACACCTGGGTAGGTCTATCCGCAAGACATCCCAAAAAAAATAAAAAATAAAAAAAATCAGAATTTTGTTTTATTTTCTTTTTCTTTTTTGCTTAGGGTAATATTTGCTTTCCATTACTCTAATTCTTATTTTTTTTGCTTTTCTTTTGATCTACTTTCTTTCTTTAGTTAGGTTTTGAGATTGTGATAATTGTTTATCTTGCTTTGATTTGTTGTGTTTAACTCTAAAGTGCAACTTGATTCTGGAGATTGTGAGTGGTAAAAGGCTTCAGTGGTGAGCACATTGAGGGTAAAAGCCAAAATTGTGTGAAACACGAGCGTAGTTACCATTAAAAAGAGTGAAACACATGAGGGAGAGAAGTAGGGATTTTCTTTTTACTAATCTTGTCTTGTAGAAGCTAAGATGTCAAGAAGAGAAGGAAAATAAGCCGCTCATTCTGAGGAAGAGCATGAAAAGGAGATGACACCGGACATGAAGCTCTTATACAAGGCCTTCAGAGGAGAATTGCACAGGTTAAACATGAAGATGGATGAATTAAATGATAAGGTAAATGAAGTCTCTATGACCGCCACAAATAACCCAAGGAGAGATGGTTAGCGGACTAGAGATATAGAACTATCGGTTTCCGAGGATGATGAAGTCTCAAATCATTCAATGAGGAGACATCCCAGGAGGGAGGAACCAAGGGCTAGGAGACATGAGCCGAGAGAAAGGAGGGACGACAACATAAGCTCCATAAAGATGCAAATACCACCATTCAAAGGGAGACATGACGTTGAAGTATATTTGGAGTGGGAAAGCAAGGTTGAACTAATTTTCGCTTGCCACAACTACTCGGATGAGAAGAAGGTAAGACTTGCAGCTGTAGAGTTTACCGATTATGCTTTGGTTTGGTGGGAACAATTATTGCAGACTAGGAGGAGATATGGTGAAGATCCAATTGTAACTTTGGGCGACATGAAAAGGGTGATGAGAAGAAGATTTGTACCATCTTCTTATTACCGGGAGGTACACCAAAAGCTGCAGCGGCTCTCCCAAGGAACAAGGATGGTAGAAGAGTACCACAAGGAGATGGAGATGCTCCTAATCCGAGCCAACATAGATGAGGAACGAGAGGCTTCCATGGCTCGATTCTTAAGTGGACTCAATAGAGAGATTGCCGACACTGTGGAACTACATCCATATGTAGAGATAGAAGACTTGGTGAACATGGCAATCAAGGTGGAAAAGCAACTTAAAAGAAAAGGGACTACTCCAAGCTTCTAGAATTCCAACTCTAAATGGAATTTAAAGTGGGAAAAACCTGAGGACAAAAAGAAGAGCTTCGATTTCAAGAATAAGGATAAGAGTGCCAGCACACCTAAAGGAACTCCTAATTCTTCTTCTTCTCCTACTACCACTACTAGACATAAGGAGATAAAGTGTTTTAAATGTCAAGGGTTAGGACATATTGCTTCTGAATGTCCTAATAAGAAGACTATGTTGTTGAAGGGTAGTGAAATTGTTTCGGAGTCTGAGAATGATAGTGATAACGAGGTGCCACCATTGGAGGATAATTCTAGTGATGAGGAGAACATAGAGTATGCTATGAGGGGAGAGTCTCTAGTTGTTAGGCGAGCCTTAAACCTTAAAGTTAAGGAGGAGAGTCTAGAGCAAAGGGAGAATATCTTTCATACTAGATGTATGGTGGGTGGAAAAATTTGTAGTTTGATAGTGGATGGAGGAAGTTGTGTCAATGTAGTTAGCACTACTTTGGTAGAAAAATTGGGCTTGAAATGTGAGAAGCATCCCAATCCCTATAGGTTACAATGGTTGAATGACAGTAGGGAAGTGAGGGTAACCAAACAAGTGAAGGTTTGATACGGGCATCATAATGCCATATTCTACCATTGGAGCAATACCAAACAAGTGAAGGTTGCTTACGAAATTGGAAAGTATGTTAATGAGGTTGTGTGTGATGTAGTACCTATGCAAGCCGGGCACATTTTGTTGGGTAGGCCGTGGCAATTCGATAGGAGAGTTTTTCATGATGGGCATAGGAATAGGAATGCTTTTGAGTACAAGGGGAAGAAGCACACTCTAGCACCTCTATCTCCAAAAGAGGTGTACCTTGATCAATTGAAGATGAATAAACCTACAAATGAGGATATGGGAAGTGAGACTAACAAAAAGAATGAGGGAAAAGAGGCCATGAGAGAAAAGAATAAAAATAAAGGCCCAATGGAGAGTCAAAACACTTGTGAGAAAAACATGAGTGAAGTGAGGAGTGAAAAGAAAAAGAATTTCTATGCAAAAATGAGAGATGTGAAAGGAGCATGCTTATGCAAGAGAGCACTAGTTCTCGTGAGGTTTAGGGAGTTTTATTTTTCTGAAGCTAACCTTAACCCATGTTTGCCTAGTATTTTTGTTTCTTTGTTGAAGGAATTTGAAGAAGTTTTCCCGGAGAAATTGCCCAAAGGATTACCACCAATAAGGGGCATTGAACATCTAGAGAGCACTAGTTCTCGTGAGGTTTAGGGAGTTTTATTTTTATGAAGCTAACCGTAACCCATGTTTGCCTAGTATTTTTGTTTCTTTGTTGAAGGAATTTGAAGAAGTTTTCCCGGAGGAATTGCCCAAAGGATTACCACCAATAAGGGGCATTGAACATCAAATAGACTTGGTGCCTGGAGCGAGCCTTCCAAACCGACCGGCATATAGAAGCAACCCTGAGGAAACGAAGGAACTTCAAAGGCAAGTGGAGGAGCTTTTGGCATTAGGATATGTGCGGGAAAGCTTAAGCCCATGTGCTGTACCGGTGTTGTTGGTTCCTAAGAAGGATGACACGTGGAGGATGTGCGTGGATTGCAGAGCCATCAACAAGATTACGGTAAAGTATCGTTTCCCTATACCTAGGTTAGATGACATGTTGGATGAATTGCATGGTTCTTGTGTGTTCACTAAAATAGACTTGAAAAGTGGATACCACCAAATTAGGATGAAACCTGGGGATGAATGGAAAACTGCATTTAGAACTAAGTATGGTTTATATGAATGGTTAGTTATGCCTTTTGGCTTGACTAATGTGCCTAGTACCTTTATGAGACTAATGAACCATATCCTAAGAAATTTTATAGGGAAATTCGTGGTTGTCTATTTTGATGACATATTAATTTATAGTAAAAATCTAGATGACCATGTAGAGCATGTTAGGGCAGTTTTAGAAGTTCTTAAGGAGGAAAAGTTATTTGCCAACCTAGTTCTTAAGGAGGAAAAGTTATTTGCCAACCTTAAAAAGTGTACTTTTTGCATTGATCGACTAATATTTCTTGGCTTTGTTGTGAGTGCACGTGGTGTTGAGGTTGATGAGGAAAAGGTGAAGGCTATCCGAGAATGGCCCACACCTAAGAGTGTTTCTGAGGGAAGAAGTTTTCATGGACTAGCTGGGTTCTACAGAAGGTTTGTGAAGGACTTTTCTACCATAGCGGCACCATTGAATGAGATTGTCAAAAAAGAGGTAGGGTTTAAATGGGGTAAGGACCAAGAGGTAGCTTTTCAAACTCTAAAAGATAAGTTATGTTCTGCTCCTATTCTTGTATTACTATGAAAAGTGAAAAGATGCAAGCAATCAATTTATCAACAACTTTGTGAGCAAGCTCACAGTTGTGTACTTTACAACGTACCATAAGTGGAGCCATACATAAAGTGCGTATAATGTGGATAAAGTTCAATGTCGTCATATTCATTTTTATATATTATTAAATTGGGTAATATGTGTGACATGATTCATTTAGAAGTCGTAAAGTTAGACATAAAAAATAGAGAAAATAGAGCTAAATAGTCTCAAGCTAAATACAATAGTACATTTTATGTATTGATTACGTAATAAGGAATGATAATAATTATTGAATTATATGTAATCAATATTTTTTTATTGTAACTTTTTGGTTAATTAAATTTTCATATTGTCGAGATCGAACTCGAGCGATGTCAACCAAACCATAATGTTTGTGAAACTTTGAGATGGATAGCACAAGCTCCGAGATGAGTAATAACTAAGCATGAATGATATGTTATTAAGAGGGTTTGATTCAAAAGAATGGATAGTGCCAGTGAGCGTGTCACATAGAACAATGTTGTTATTGTAGTTACTCAAGGTATATATTATGCTAGTATGACGGTGATGCGGGTATCATAGAGTCATATTCTAGCATTGGAGCAAAAGAGGATGACATCTTCATATCTAGTAGACTAGTGACGTGTTCTCGAGCTAAGAAGATCAAAGAAGGAATGCTTGGATTTGTGAAGAGAATTATGGATAAAGATCAATTCAAGTTTCCAAATGATTTGAACACTTTTCGGAGGCCTAATGATGATTTAAGCATGATGTCCAAGCAAGGGATGAAGGTGGTAATGATGCTCAAGAGTTGCGGAGACGAAACGATGTCATTTTAAAAATAAGCATCTTATAATGGCAGTTTCATAATTTTAGCTATTTTCAGATTATAATGGCAGTTTCGTAATTTTTACTATTTTCGTATTTTATTTATTTAGGGTTAGTTTTCAGCCTTAGGATTACTTTTTTAATATTTAATGGTTTAAATTGATTCTTAATCTAACCATAATCCTTATATAAAGGGGGATCAATTCCTTTGTAATAGATAATATAGATTTCAGATTTCAATCAATTGAAATAATTAATTTTCTTATTGCTTCCAGGAGTGTTATTGCAAGGTGAGGAATCAATTTATTCTTCTTGTTGCATTATGAGTTGAATTCTCCTATCAAAGTATAAATTCTTTGCGGCAATTATTCTTCTATTCCCTAGCATTCTTAATCCACATTTTTAGATACAAGTTATCTAAGGGTTTAGTAGGGCGGGTTCTTATTTCAAACTATTGTTCATTATTTCTTGTGTGTTTTGAGGTTTCAGATTCTTTAATCTTAGGGTTTGCATCAATTTGTTTTTCTTACAATCTAGTAACCCCTTTTATATAGAGATTAGGGTTAGATTAAGAATCAATCTAGACCATAAAATAATTAGGAAAGTAATCATAATGCTGAAAACTAATCCTAATTAAATATAATCCGAAAATAGCAATAATTACTAAATTGTCATTATAATCCAAAAATAACAAGTATTACGAATCTGCCATTATAATTGGAAAATCGTAAATATTACGAAACTGCCATTATAAAATGCTTGTTTTTAAAACTATGTCGTTTCATCTCCGCAACTCCCGAGCATCATTACCATCTTCCTCCCTTGTGTGGATATCATGCTTAAATCATTATTAGGCCTCATAAAAGTGTTTGGATCATTTGGAAAGTTTAATCGATCTTCATCAATTATTCTATTCACAAATCCTAGCATTCCCGCTTTGATCTTCTTAGCTCGAGAACACATCACTGGTCCACTTGGCAGCACAATGTCATCACTACGAACATCCATGCTAGAAAAGCACTGGATGCCCACATCATTCCCTCCCTCCTCAAAGGATTCGTCCTTGAATCCGTATCTATGTCAAAAGGAGAAAGATCAGCAACATTGAATGATGCAGACACATTATACTCACCTGGAAGATCAATCTTCTATGCATTGTCATTGATCATCTCGAGAACTTGAAAAGGTCCATCGCCTCTAGCATCCAACTTAGACTTCCTTTGGTTAGGAAACCTTTCATTCCACATGTGTACCCAAACATAATCTCCTGGTTCAAATATCATTTGCTTTCGCCCCTTATTTGCTTTTTGAGCAGTTAGACGGTTACGCTTCTCAATTTGCAACCGGCTAATGCGGGCATCATAGAGTCATATTCTAGCATTGGAGCAAAAGAGGATGACATCATCTTACCTAGTAGACCAGTGACGCATTATCAAGCTAAGAAGATCAAAGAGGGAATGCTTGGATTTGTGATGAGAATTATGGAGAAAGATCAATTCAAGTTTCCAAATGATTTGAACACTTTTCGGAGGCCTAATGATGATTTAAGCATGATGTCCAAGCAAGGAACGAAGGTGGTAATGATGTTCAGGAGTTGCGGTGATGAAACGACATCATTTTAAAAATAAGCATATTATAATGGCAGTTTTGTAATTTGAGCTATTTTTGGATTATAATAGCTATTTTCGTAATTGCTCTAATACCAACTGATGCGGAACCCCAAGATTAAAGAATCTGAAACCCTAAAATACACAAGAAATATTGAACAATAATTGGAAATAAGAAGACACCCTACCAAACCCTTAGATAACTTGTATCTAAAAACGTGGATTAGAATGCTAGGGAATAGAAGAACAATCACCACAAAGTATTTATACTTTGATAGGATAATTCAACTCCTAATGCAACAAGAAGAAGAAATTGATTCCTCACCTTGCAAGAACACTCCTGGAAGCAATAAGAAAATTAATTCTTTCAATTGATTGAAATCTGAAATCTATATTATCTATTACAAAGGAATTAATCCCCCTTTATATAAGGATTATGGTTAGATCAAGAATCAATCTAAACCATTAAAAATTAAGAAAGTAATCCTAAAGCTGAAAACTAACCCTAAATAAATAAAATACGAAAATGGTAAAAATTACAAAACTGCCATTATAATCCGAAAATAGCTAAATTACGAAACTGTTATTATAATCCGAAAATAGCTAAAATTACGAAACTGCCATTTTAAGATGCTTATTTTTAAAATGATGGCATTTGTCTTCACAGCTCTTGAGCATCATTACCACCTTCATCATTTGCTTGGACATCATGCTTAAATCATGATTAGGCTTCGAAAAAGTGTTCAAATTATTTGGACACTTGAATTGATCTTTATCCATAATTCTCTTCACAAATCCAAGCATTCCCTCTTTGATCTTCTTAGCTCAAGAACGCGTCACTGGTCTACTAGGTAAGATGATGTCATCCTCTTTTGCTCCAATGCTAGAATATGACTCTATGATGCATGCATCACGCACTTTCTCATGTATAGTCTTAACCAAGTTGGCCATCTTTTGTCCATCTAAGTTAGCAATTTCACTCAAAGGTAAAGGCATCAAATCCAACACAGTTAAAGATTAAAACCATACACAGTCTCAAATGGTGAAAAACCTATAGAAGAATGAATAGTTCTATTATATGGAAATTCAACAAAAGGTAAACAATCTTCCCAAGTTTTCAAATTCTTAGCAACAATAGCACAAAGCAAAGTACCTAGAGTCCTATTAACCACCTCCACTTGACCATCGGTTTGTGGATGACAAGTAGTAGAATACAACAATTTAATACCTAACTTACCCATAAAACTCTCCAAAAGTGACTCAAAAATTTCACATCCTTATTAGACACAATAGTTCTAGGCACTCCATGCAATCTTACAACCTTCCTAAAGAACAAGTCAGCAATATTTGTAGCAACATCAGTCTTATGACATGCAACAAATTGCACCATTTTAGAAAATCTATCAACAACCACATATATGCTATCCCTACCATTCCTAGTTCTAGGTAACCTGATGCGGGCATCATAAAGTCATATTCTAGCTTGAAACAAAAGATGATGACATCATCTTACCTAGTAAACCAGTGATGCGTTCTCGAGTTAAGAAGATCAAAGAGGGAATGCTTGGACTTGTGAAAAGAATTATGGATGAAGATCGATTCAAGTTTCCAAATGATTTGAACACTTTTCCGAGGCCTAATGATGATTTAAGCATGTTGTCCAAGCAAATGATGAAGGCTAAAAACAAGAACCCGCCCTACCAAACCCTTAGATAACTTGTATCTAAAAACGTGGATTAGAAGGCTAGGGAAAGAGAAGAATAATCGCCACAAAGTATTTCTACTTTGATAAGATAATTCAACTCCTAATGCAACAAGAAGAAGAAATTGATTCCTCACCTTGCAAGAATACTCCTGGGAGCAATAGGAAAATTAATTCTCTCAATTGATTAAAAACTCAAATCTGTCTTACAAAAGAACTGATCCCCCTTTATATAAGGACTAGGGTTAGATCAAGAATCAATCTAAACCATTAAATATTAAGAAAGTAATCCTAAGGTTGAAAACTAACCCTAAAAACGAAAATAGCAAAAATTACAAAACTGCCATTATAATCCGAAAATAACTAAATTACGAAACTGCCATTATAATCCGAAAATAGCTAAAATTATGAAATTGCCATTCTAAGTTGTTTATTTTTAAAATGACGTCGTTTCGTGTCCGCAACTCTCGAGCATCATTACGACTTTCATCCCTTACTTGGACAACATGCTTAAATCATCATTAGGCCTCGGAAAAGTGTTCAAATCATTTGGAAACTTGAATCGATCTTCATCCATAATTCTTTTCACAAGTCCAAGCATTCCCTCTTTGATCTTCTTAACTCGAGAACGCATCATTGGTTTACTAGGTAAGATGATGTCATCATCTTTTGTTTCAATGCTAGAATATGACTTTATGATGCCCGCATCATAACCCAAGGACAAAATCCATGGATATATCAACCCAAGGCTAATTAAGAATAGGAAAATGTGTATATAACCCATGTGGCATAGACTTAGACTTGGCTTGTCTAAATGCAATACATTGAGAACAAATTCTTTGAACATCTCTTTTCATATTGTACCAAAAAAAGTGTTCAACTAACACATCTAAAGTCTTATGCGCACCAAAATGACCCATTAAACCACCACTATGTGATTATCTAACAAGTAATTCTCTAATAGCGCAATTAGGCACACAAATTCCTGAACCATGAAATAGAAAACCATCATGTCTAAAGAACTTATTAAATACACCTTGTTCACATGCAAAATAAATATATTTAAAATCAGAATCATTTGCGTACATGTCTTTCAATTGCTCAAAACCTAACAACTTAGAAGTTAATCTAGTTATGAGAACATACCTTCGAGATAATGTATCAGCTACTACATTCTCCTTACCTTGCTTGTAGTATATCACATATGAAAAAGTCTCTATGAACTTAACCCACTTTGCATGCCTCGTGTTGAGCTTTCCTTGTCCCTTGATGTGTTTGAGAGACTCATGATCGGTATGAATCATGAACTCCTTTGGAAGCAAGTAATGTTGCCACACCTCCAAGGCACGAAACAACGCATACAACTCATTGTCATACGTCGAGTATTTGAGTTGAGCTCCATTTAGTTTCTCACTAAAGTATGCAATGGGACGTTTTTCCTGCATCAAAACAGAACCTATACCAATCATAGAAGCATTACATTCAACCTCAAACATCTTATCAAAATTAGGTGAAACAAGAATAAGAGCATAACATAACTTATCTTTTAAAGTTTGAAATGCATATTCTTGTTCCTTACCCTATTTAAAACCTACCTCCTTTTTGACAATCTCATTCAAAGGAGCAGCTATGGTAGATAAGTCATTCACAAACCTTCTATAAAAGCCAACTAAACCATGAAAACTTCTTACTTCTGACAGGTTCTTAGGTGTAGGCCATTCCTTGATAGCCTTGATCTTCTCTTCATTTACTGCAACACCCTGTGCACTCACAACAAAACCAAGAAAAACAAACCTATCTATACAAAATGTGCACTTTTTAAGGTTAGCATATAATTTCTCTTTTCTAAGCACATCTAGCACTTGTCTAACATACATCACATGGTCATCTAAACTTTTGCTATATATCAAAATATCATCAAAATAAACAACCACAAACTTCCTTAGAAATTCCCTTAAAACATGGTTCATTAATCGCATAAATGTACTAGGAGCATTAGTTAACACAAAAGGCATAACCATCAATTATTATAAATCATATTTTGTTTTAAAAGCAGTTTTCCACTCATCCTCTGGCTTCATCCGGATTTGATGGTATCCACTTTTTAAATCTATCTTAGAAAATAAGCAAGCACCATGCAATTCATCAAGCATATCATCTAACCTAGGAATGGGATAATGATACTTTACCGTTATTTTATTCACTATTAGGCAATCAACACACATCCTCCACGTGTCATCCTTTTTGGGTACCAATAAGACCGGTATGGCACAATGACTCATGCTTTCCCTAAGATGACCCTTTGCTAACAACTCCTTCATTTACCTTTGTAACTCCTTCGTTTCGTCAGGATTGCTATGATAGGCTGGTCGATTTGGAATGCTTGCACCAGGCACAAAATATATTTGATGCTCAATACCTCTTAATGACGGCAATCCAATTGGCATTTGGGAAAACACCAACAAAATCCTACAATAAAGAGAAAAACACTAGGAAAATCGTGGTTAAGGTTAGTTTCACAAAGAAAAACCTCTCGAAATATCACCAACAATATTGCTTTGTTGCCTAAGAATGCACTCTTGATTTCTCTCTCTTTTGCATAAAAACTCTTTTTCTTTTCACTTTTCTCACTATTCTCTCTTGCACTTTCCTCTTTATTACTAGTGTAATCACTCACCATTGGGCCTTTATTTTTATTCTTTTCACTCTTTGCCTTTTTACACTCAATTCTTTTATTTGCCTCACTTCCCAAATCCCCATGAGAAACTTTGGATAGTTTCATTTGTTCAAGATACACCTCCTTTAGAGATAAGTGTGCAAGTGTGACTTTCTTTCCATTGTGCTCAAAAGAATACCTATTCTTAAAACCTTCATGGATAGTCCTCCTATCTGATTGCCATGGTCTACCCAACAAAATATGCTCTGCTTTCATAGGTACTACATCACATAAAACCTCATCACTATACTTTCCAATAGAAAAGAAAACTCTCACTCTCTTATTTACCTTAATCTCCTCACTATCATTAAACCATTGTAACCTATAAGGGTTAGGGTGTTTTTCACATACGAGTCCTAACTTATCAACCAAAGTACTACTAGCAACATTAGCATAACAACCCCTATCAATGATTAAGCTACATGCTTTACCACCCATAAAACATCTAGTGTGAAAAATATTTTCCTTTTGTTATAGTCCCTCTTCCTTCACCTTCAAATTTAAAACTCTCCTAATTACTAAGGACTCTCCAACTACAGGATACTCTACATCCTCCTCTTCACTAGAATCATACTCTAATGGTGGCTTTTCCTCATCGAACTCATACTCTGACATTACTTCATTGCCCTTCATCAACATAGTTTTCCTATTTGGACATTCGGAAGCAATATGCCTAAACCCTTGACATTCAAAACATTTTATTTCCCTATGTCTAAAAGTACTAGAAGTGTTAGTATTAGAAGTACCTCTTGTTGGGTTGGCACTTTTATCCTTGAACTTGGATGCATTTCCAATTTTCTTTCTGGTCTCCAAGTTCTTCTCTCTCTTCTTGTTGTCATACTTTTTCCACTTCGAGTTGGAACCCCACTTTAAATTGGAGCTTGAAAACCCTTTTGATGACCCTTCACCTCTCAATTTCTTTTCCACTTTAATAGCCATGTTGACCATTTCTTCCATCTCTACATATAGATGTAGATCCACCACCTTGCCAATATGTTTGTTCATCCCACTTAGAAATCTCGCCATTGCAGCTTTTCTATCCTTTTCAATGTTGGCCCTTATAATAATCATCTCTATCTCTTTGTAATACTCCTCTACGGACCTAGAATCTTGTGTGAGTCTCTGCAACTTTTGATGAAGCTCTCTATAGAAATAGGATGGTACAAATCTCTTCCTTATAATTCTCTTCATCTCATCCCAAGTTGAGACCGGATCTTTTCTGTACCTTCTACTTGATTGTATAAGTTGCTCCCACCAAACTAGAGCATAGTCGGTGACCTCTACTGCAGCTAGTTTAACCTTCTTCTCTTCAGAGTAATTGTGACAATCAAATATTAACTCTACTTTATTTTCCCATTCCATGTATGCATCGACATCATTTCTTCCTTTGAATGGCAGAATGTGCATCTTAATGGAACTTAGGTTGTCATATTTTCCTCCTATTGGCTTCTCTCTCCTAGGTCTTCTCTATACGGTTTAGATTTCATACTCTTCTTCATCATAAACATTTACTTTTTGTCTCCTAGGTCGTGTTCCCTCCCTTTTAGTATTATTGGACATGGCCACGGTGATCTCCCTCATTTGCTCCATCATCTCATCCATCCTAGATTTTAATGCTTCTTCCATCCTAGAAGTCAATCTCTCTTTCATCTTTCTATACTAACCCTCCAAAGATTGTTGTAAGAGCTTTGGATCTAGTGTTGCCACTTGCTCTTCTTCCGAAGTAAAAACTCCATTTTCATCTTTTTTAGACATTCTTACACACTCCCTTACGTGTTTCACTCAACAATGGTAAACCCTCGTGTTTCACACAAATTTGGTTTTTACCCTCGTTTGTGCTCACCACTCAAGCCTTGTTCACCAAGTTGCACTTCAGAACCAATTATCTTTAAACAAAAATATGAAACTAAAATATCAAATTTCAAAACTAAAACCTAACAATATAAATTCAATTCAATTCTAAAGCAAAATTGGCACAAAAGGAAAGGACAAAAGAGTAATGAAAGAAATAATAATTACATTATAAAATCAACACAATGAGAATAGGATACTAAACAAATTTATAATAGGAAAGTATGAAAATAAGAACCTATTAGAATAGGAAACAAATAAATAGGAAATATGGAATAAAAAAATTAGAAATCAATTAGGAATAAGTAACTTTCCTAATATTCAAGCAACCAATCTCAATATTTCAACTTTCAATCTTTTTATTTTCCCTACGATTTATTTATTTATTTTTGGTACTCTAAAACACCAAGAACAGTGAAGAACACGAAGAACTCAAGAACAAAAGAAAAAAAAATGCAGAAAAAAACAAGCTAATCAAAGACTCTAAAAAGAAAAACAAAGAACAAGATAAATAGGAATTTATCTTGGCCTTACTCTGATACTAAATGATACGGAACCCCAAGCATAAAGAAACTGTAATCCCAACATAGAAGATGATATGGAAGAAACCCTAAGTAAAAAACCCTCCCTATAGCACCTATAGATATCCAGTGTATCTAGCAACACTAATTAGAAGGCAAAGAATTAAATTGAAATTCGCCACAAAGTAAATACCTTTGATAAGAAGATTAATTCCTAATGCAACAAGTAGAAGAAGAATTAGCATTACTTGGAACACACAAGTCTTGTTGAAAACAAAAGTAGATTCTAATCAATAATCAAAGTTGTTTTTCTTACAAGCTAGTAACCCCCTTTATATAGAGATTAGGATTAGGTTAACAATCAATATAGACCATAAAATAATTAAGAAAGTAATCATAAGGCTGAAACTAACCCTAATTAAATATAATTCGAAAACTGCAAATATTACGAAACTGCCATTATAATCCGAAAACTGCAAATATGAAAAAACTGCCATTATAAAATGCTTGTTTTTAAAGCTACATCATTTCATCTAGGCAACTCCTGAGCATCATTACCACATTCATCCCTTGCGTGGATATCATGCTTAAATCATCATTAGGCCTCATAAAAGTGTTTGGATCATTTGAAAACTTGAATCGATCTTCATCAATTATTCTCTTCACAAGTCCAAACATTTCCGCTTTGATCTTCATAGTTCTAGAATGCGTCATTGGTCCACTTGGCAGCACAATGTCATCACCACGAATATACATGCTAGAAGAGCACTCGATGCCCACATCATATTACTTTTGAAGTGACGATTAATTTATTAATTTGTTGTTATGTAATTCTACGTAAGACATTTTGATTCAGTTTGAACTGCTTAAGTTAATGAATTTTTGAAAAAAAAACTTTAAAAACATGTACACAAAGGACGCTAAATTCTAATTTTTAGTAATTTAAAATAGTAAAAAATCACAATTTTCTTAAAATAATTTTGAAATTATAAAATATTTTTAAATTGACATTTATTGTTACATGGAATGAAAAATAAAAAAAAATTGAAGAAAATTGAAAAGCTAAAAAATTACAATTTTTTTTAATATGTATTAGCATTCAAAATTATTTTTGAAAATTGACATTTAATGATAATTGGACAAAAAACTTAAACTAAAAACATAGGAGACACCGCAGGTCGTCGATTCCAATTTTTTTACACATTTAAAATACTAAAAATTGCGATATTTTTTTTAATAATTTTAAATTCAAAATGTTTTCTAATTGACATATATTGTTAATTCGAATGAAAATTTAAAAAAAAAAATTGGAGAAAAAATTGTAAAAAAAAATTACAATTTTTTAATAATTTAAAAAATAAAATTATTTTTAAAGATTGATATTTAATGATAATTGGAAAAAATATTTTTTTTTTCAATTTCTACAAAATTAAAAATTAAAAATTTGTAAATTACAATTACATTTTAAAAAATTTACATTTATTCTTAATTGGAATGGAAAGTTAAAAAATTCAAGAAAAAACAAAAATTTACAATTTTTTTTATTAATTTTGAATATACAAAACTATTTTTAAAATTTGACATTTAATAATAATTAGAAAAAATTAAAAATTGAAAAAGTTAGAAAATATAACAGATGATGCCTATAGTGGCCATGTAGTGTTGCTATTTGTGAAAAATCAGGAAGTTGAAATGGAAAAAATAAATAAAATATTCAAAAATGGAATAAGCGACACTAAATGTCCTTGTGGTGTCGCCTATTGCTGAAATAATAGGCAGGTTTTAGATTTGTCATCTTATTTTGGCTTTTCATCTCCCTTATATTGCATATTTACTAGGATTGTGTAAAAAAACTGACCAACCGATGAAACCGACCAATCCAATTTATCTAACTTGTTTGGATCGGTTATTTTAGTGTTATTGGATTGGATTGGTTTTGAAAATTCAAAACTAACTATTGGATCGGTTTGGTTAAGTTGCTAAGGTCGAAAACCGAGACAACCGATCCAAACCAAACCAACCTTTAAATTTTTAGAAAAATATTTATTTTTTATTATATGGCTTGTTTTTATTCGCAGATTCACTCTTTCACTATGAATCTACATACACTCAACCATTTTTTAGATAAGGTTCAGGGAATTATCTCTATTATCTACCTCTCTCTCTCCCCAATCATTTTTTAAATAAGTATAACTTATTTTTTTAATCATTTATGTGTTAGGTTTTCAAAAAAACTATAATTTTTTAAACAAAGTTTAAGCCCAACTAGTTTTTGATATAAAAATAGCCCAAATGTCAAATATTCAAAGTAAAAAAGCTCAAAAATTAAATTTCAAAAAAGTTCAAAAAAATTAAAAAAAAGCCCAAGCCAAACCAATTAACTAAACCGATCCAATCTAACTACTAATTGGTTTGGATTTGGCGTATTGATCAGATAAGATTGAAAAAAAAAACCAATTACTAATTGGATTGGATTGGCTATTTCCAAAATAGGTCGGTTTCGAACCAATGAACATCCCTAATATTTGCTCTAAATTCGTCCCTTCATCTTCTTCCTAAACAAAAACCCAAAATCTTTAACTCCCTTTTCTGTTTTCTGTAAAATCCAACCCTTTCATTTCTCACACGTGATGCTGCGAGTAAGCTCCTAGAATCCCTTATTCATCGTTGAGATTATGATGCCATATTTTATCCCATAAAAAGTTATTGCTTCTATACCATTTTTTATGTTGGATTTTAGTTATTTTTGAGTTAATCATTTATGAAAAGTACTAAATTGTTGTATTTATCCTTTTTAGAGAAAGAAAGACAAATGCTTGAAAGTGTTGTATTTCTACACAATCTTTATTGAAAAAATCATATCTGAAGCTACACATGGAATTTTTGTGCAATTACAGTTTCTAATGATTCATGATTTATCAAGGTTCAATTTTGTAAAATTTTTCATTGCAATTGGATCAACTAATCAGTACCAGTTTGATTTTGAAGATCAACATGTTTTGCAGTTGCGGCAAACTTACACTCCTTTGGAGAAATTGACATTAGCGTGCCCTTACAGTGTTCATTTTGTGCAATCGAGATATTCCTGGAAATCGCAGACATAGACCTAACTTTTGTAACTGCAATAAATGAATTTGGAGTTCATTTGGTCATCCAAAGTGTACTTGGAATCTGCTTGATGAACATTGAAAATATAAGGGGAAATGTCTTTGCAAAAACTAGGATGCCACCTATGCATGGATGATTGGGGGTTTCCCCATCATCACTCTCCAGCCAAGTATTTTATTATTGCCACATCATATGCCACTTGGGAAGTTTAGATTATTCCAATAATATTAATTGGAATAATAATTAGAGATGGAATTAGAGTTGGAAAGAAATGTGAGGTGATTCCTAAAGAGATTTGGATTGTTTTCTTATCTAAGTGGGAATGTGACATCATTTTTAGGGCAACAATGTCCTAATTAACCCCATAGGGCCGACCATATGAGAGAATTTAGGGGATTTGATTGTTGTTTTATATTTTATCTCCTATTATCTTGGAAAAATATACCTAAGGTGGGGTTTTAACTCTATAATCTTTTCTATCTCAATTAGTAAACTTTTCTTATAAATACCCTACACTTTGAAGCTTTAAAGGAGGTCTATAGAAGGAGGAAAAAGGTAAGAGGTCTAAGGTCTAGAGTATTAAGTTTTTTACAATATTATTTTCAGTTCTTTTTAGAGGTTTATAGCAAGGAGATTTTGGGTACACAAGGTTTTAGAAGAGGGATAATTCGGCCAGCACCATTGGAGGAGTTCAACCTTTTTCTTGAAGCATATTTGGAGAAGCAATTGGAGGAGGAAAAGATGGGAATTTAGCAGCCACTAAGATCTTTGATTTGCTTTCTCTTTTCTTCATATTTTTGTTATTCATAATATGTTTTCTTTTGATTTATTGATGGCTAATCTTAAGAACATGAGTAGCTAAGTTTTTATAAGGATTATGATGTAGCCCTATTATGACTATTTAATTTTTAATGTGTGTTTGGTTTTAATTCATTTTGATAGTTAATATTTCATTTAAGTTCTTAATGCTTTCATGAAAAAGTGAATAGATCTAGTATTATATTGGCTTAGGAATAAGAGATATGATATAGAAAGGCAATGAAATACATGGGAATGGAAAAATAGCATGCCTTAGTGACAATTTTGACAAGAGCTTATTGAATTTGCATGTCTTAGAGCTTAAATTTCAGTGTTTAGATTACGAATAATTAAATACCTTGTGCTTGCACTATGCCAAAAACCTTAATCGCGACACTAAATGCGCGACGAAGCAAAAAATTTGCGTCGCGATAAACTAACGGCGACACAAACATAGTGCGTCGCCTTTATTTGCACAAAATAGGGACACAAGCATGTCGCTAAAATGTGCGTGAAATCATCTATCGCGACGCGCGATCGAAAATTGTCGCGAAAAATGTGGCACGAAGCATATTCGGCGACACAAATTCGGCAAGTGTCGTGCAAAATAAGCACACCAAATACATTTCCCGATAGGCATTCCGCAAGTGTCGCCGAAAATCTACGCGCCAAATACATTTGCGACGGGCATTCATAAAGCGTCGCCGAAAATATACGCGGCAATCACATTCAGCGACACCCATTGGAGCAGGTGTTGCGAAATAGTTGCGCGCCAACACCTACCATAATTATTTCACAATACCAAAATAATCAATTCACACTTACCATTCTCTATCTATAAATACGTATCTATATTATGAAAGAAAATCATCTATTACTGTAAAAGAAACAATCATCAGAAAAGGAAAACAATTATACATATGCATAAATATTCTTACGTTTTTTTTTCTTCGATTTAGCTGAAACTATTTCAAAATATATGGAAATGTCAAAAAAGTTTTGACCAGCTCTCCTTTTATATGATCGACCAGCTACAAATCTTCGATCTATACGCTTCAGGTACTTCACCTTCATACATATTAAAGGTTTCATTCTATCTTCTTTAAATGGGGGTGCGAAGAGGAGCGTCATCGGTGGGAGCAGCTACGAAGAACGTACGTAAGTCAAGATGCTGACTCATACATTAATAAACTAAATTAGAATATTTAATAAAATAGTTAAATTATATTGTGGTTGAAAAACTTATGTTTGCTAATTTATCGATCAATACTTTATTTATAGCATATTGAAGTACTTGTAATCAACTCATCTATTATTGTAAAAGAAATATATATGAGAAAAAAAAATTTATTGGCGTCGCTAGCGTTGCCCTCTGTCGCTTAAAACAGATATACCCGAACGTATTTAATTCAACCTATATATAAACATTTAATTTGCACCTACCATTATCTATTATTGTAAAAGAAATAATATTCAGAAAAAAAAATAAACAAAATGTTATTGGCGACGAGAGCGTCGCCCATAACTTCAAATTGGCGACGCTGGCGTTGCCAATAACTTTAAACTAGCGACGCTAGCGTCGCAAGAACTTTCGCTACCGTATTTAATTCCAACCTATCGACTAACATTTAATTTGCACCAACCATTATGTATCTATAAATAGGCACATCCTCACGTTAACAATCCACATTTCATGATTTGTTTCTCTCTTTTACATATATATATATATATCTTTCTTGCCCTATATTTTGAAATAGTTTCAGCTGTTATGCCCAATTATTCAGCTGAAATTATTTCAAAATAAAAGGAAATAATGAAATATTCTTGAACCATCGAAAAAAAAAAAAGCAACTATGGAAATATTGATCTTCTTGGTTTCATTATCTTTTAGCTGATACTATTTCAAAATATATGGAAACGATGAAATATTTATGATCTTTACTCCCTTTCAGGTTTTCGACCAACTTAAAAATGTCGTATATTCTTTTGGTAGATCACCTATCTCTAAAGATCAAATATTTCATTGTCATACTGGAGGCTCCCTTGTCCAGTATCATAGAACGGCAAGGCAACAAATACTTGGACAAGGCGAGGATTTCTTCTTCTGCTCCCCTCAGTTAATTTTTCATATGTCGATCGAGATCTGCAGAATTTAATGTAAACCTGATAATGATATGCTCGAGATTCATATATATGGATAATTTATGATCTATGTAAACATGTTTGTGTAATATCAATAAAAAAATTTCATATATTTGGTCGGATATTGTTTTGTGTATATAATATGTATATGTATATATTTTAGCTATATATATGAAAGATCCTTATAATTTTATTCCCCACAAAAATATAGAAAAGACAATAATGTAATTAAATAATACTTAAGATATTAGGACCGTTTAAGAAGTAATTAATAAACGATCAAATAAATATAAATTAATATGTTCATTAAACAATTGATTTTACAGTAGTTGAATAAACAAGCTTAATTAATTCAATAAAAACAAATACTGTTCATTAATGAAACATTTAAACTTTAATTTATATACACATGTAAAAATAATTCATTTCATTTGCGACGTTTGCGTCGCCTGTCCAATTTAAATTCAAATGGCCTACCATTTGTCTACGAACTTGTAATGAATGCCTCATTCAATGTCCATCCACCCCTTTATAGTTGCAATAAATTATATTTATATTTTACGTTTTTTTTAACATTTTATTTTACGTTATTAATTTAGTTTTAGTTTCTCAATTTATATATCATTTTTCCATGCGCAGAAACATCATACGAAGCTGAACACAAACTCAACCAAAGTTGCACGTTGCAAGTAAGTTTACACGTCAACTCGAATTTCATATTATTTAAACGTTTAATACGCAATATTGCTGCATACTTGTGTTTTTGTTTTGTAATATTTTATTCTCGTTTGTTTTTTGGTTACTTTCATATGCTGATGCAATACAAAGATTACTGCATTAGTTACTCAAATAATATTTTGTCGAATGGATAAGTCATGGATATATTCGGATAGACGATCCACACGTCTTGCCAAAGGTGTGGACGAATTTTTAGAATTTGCGGCAAAAAATGTAAGTGATCGTAATGCCATTCGGTGTCCTTGCATGAAATGTGGCAATATGACATTGCATTCTATGAAGGACATAAAAGGTCACATATATTGGAACGGATTCGATAGCAATTATAGGCAATGGGTTTGGCACGGTGAATCTTCCTACCAGTCAGCTGGTGGCGAGGCGTCTTCACAGTTTGTTAATCAAGATTTAGAGTTCGATGAAGAGGACAGCGATAGCGAAGAAGATGTGGCGTACAACAACATCAAAATGACTCGGGATGCCTTCGATAATATGCATTCCGATATTCCCAAAAATCCTGATCATTTAGCAAGTCTGTTGGAAGAGGCAGAGAAACCTTTGTTTACAGGATGCACAAAATTTACCAAGTTATCGGCTATTGTTAAATTATATAACTTGAAGGGTAGATATGGGCATTCTGACAAGAGCTTTGATGCACTACTGAAGTTGTTATCTGAGATGCTGCCACACGATAATGTCTTGCCATCTTCTATTTACTATGTTAAAAAGATACTAAATGCTTTGGGAATGAAGTACGAGAAGATACACGCATGCCCCGAAAATTATATTTTGTTTAGAAAACAGTTTGCGGATCTAATGCTATGTCCTAAATGTGGGTCATCCACATGGAAACTTGGAGAAGATAACACAATTACAAAAAACTCATTGAAGGTTTTATGGTATTTTCCACTGGTTCCACATTTTAGAAGAATATTCCACAGTGTTTCGACCGCTAAGTATTTGCAGTGGCATGCAAATGATAGAAAGATTGTACGAGGCAAAATGCAGCACCCAGCGGATGCTCCAGCTTGGAAATTGGTAGACCGTTATTGGCCAGACTTCGCCGCAGAAGTTAGAAACCTTAGACTCGGTATTGCAGCCGATGGAATGAACCCGCACTGTGACGACCCGGATCTAAAAAGCTAGAGTAAGTGTGGGCGGGTGCAAAGGGCACTGGCAGAGATCGGTGTCCAATCCCACATCGCCCGGGTGTGGAAAGGGGGGTCATGTGGTAATGGTTCAAATGTAAAGTAAGCACTCTTTTAACAACCAAGGCATTTTCAGAGCGTTTGGCTTCAGAGTTTGAAGAATTTTGGGGTTAAGCGTGCTCCAGTGGGAGCATTCCTAGGATGGGTGACCCCCTGGGAAGTCTGACTAAAAACTCCATACCGTCTGAAGTGCGGTGGCTAAATTGGAGACAATTTTGGTTGGAGAGAGAGTGTGGCATTACAAATGATATCAGAGCCTGTACCCGGCCGGAAATGTGCCAGCGAGGACGCTGGGCCCTAAAAGGGGGTGGATTGTGACGACCCGGATCTAAAAAGCTAGAGTAAGTGTGAGCGGGTACAAAGGGCACTGGTAGGCTACCTTACTGGCATAGCCAGAGTAAGTGTGGGCGGGTGTGAGGCACTGGCAGGCTACCTTACTGGCAGAGATTGGTGTCCAATCCCACATCGCCCGGGTGTGGAAAGGGGGGTCATGTGGTAATGGTTCAAATGTAAAGTAAGCACTCTCTTAACAACCAAGGCCTTTTCACAGCGTTTGGCTTCAGAGTTGGAAGAACTCTAGGGTTAAGCGTGCTCCAGTGGGAGCATTCCTAGGATGGGTGACCCCCTGGGAAGTTTGACCAAAAACTTCATACCGTCTGAAGTGCGGTGGCTAAATTGGAGACAATATTGGTTGGAGAGAGAGTGGCGTTACACGCACAGTTTACAGAGTAGTGTCTAAAGTGTTTGGCCTATTATCAGTGTCGTGTATAATCTTCCTCCCTGGTTGTGCATGAAGCGAAAATTCATGATGTTGACTCTTCTAATATCTGGACCTAAACAACCTGGCAACCGTATCGATGTATATTTGGAGCCTTTAATCGAAGAATTGAAATTGTTGTGGGACGAGGACATTGAATCTTTTGATGCTTATCGTAAAGAGGAATTCACTTTACGGGCAGTGCTGCTATGGACAATAAATGATTCTCCCGCTTATGGGAACTTAGCCAGTCATGCAACGAAGGGATACCATGCATGTCCAATTTGCAGTCATAACACTTTTGCTATTTGCTTGCAACATGACCAAAAATTGAGTTTTGTTGGGCATAGAAGATTCCTGCCTCATAATTATCCATACCGAAAGCAAAAAAAGACTTTTAATGGGTTTCAAGAATTTGGAGAACCTCCGATACCATTGACTGGTGAGGAAATTTTGGAAAAGCTTAATGCTTGTAGTTTTGACGACATAGGGAGAGGTAAAAAATTTTGTGGAGATGAGATTGAACACTGTTGGAAAAAGAAGTCAATATTTTTTGACTTACAGTACTGGAAATATCTCCATATACGCCACAACTTGGATGTGATGCATATTGAGAAAAATGTTTGCGAAAGTATAATAGGTACATTGCTTAATATTCCAGGTAAAATGAAAGATGGAATAAATGCGAGGCTGGATTTAGTGGATATGGGCCTTCGACTTGAATTGGCCCCATCGATACATGGAGCACGAACTTTTTTGCCTTCTGCATGTTATATGTTATCCAAACAAGAGAAACATAAAAGTTCCTAATGGTTATTCATCAAATTTTTGTAATATTGTGAGAATGGATGACTTGAAGCTTGTAGGGATGAAGTGCCATGATAATCACACGTTAATGCAGCAACTATTGCCTCTTGCAATTCGTCCGGTGCTTCCTACAAACGTGCGAGCTGCAATTGCTAGATTTTGTTTTTTCTTTAATTCAATATGTAAAAAATCAATCGAGACTGCATCCCTTGATGCCATACATAGTGATCTTGTGAGGACATTGTGCATGCTGGAAAAGTTCTTTCCACCATCCTTTTTTGATGTAATGGTTCATTTAACTGTGCACCTTATACGAGAAGTTCGATTCTGTGGACCAGTGCATTTCAGATGGATGTACCCATTTGAGAGGTACATGAAGATATTGAAGAGTTATGTTCGCAACAAAAACCGACCAGAAGGTTGCATCGCTGAGAGTTATGTAGCTGAAAAAGCAATCGAGTTTTGTAGTGAGTACCAACAAGGGTTAGACGCAATTGGGAACCCTATTGGCAGATATCAAAGGCTGAATGACAGTGAGGATGTCGGTGCCCCTATTAAAGGTGGAAAGATGTACCAAATTGATCAAAAGCTTTGGGAGTAAGTCCATACGATCGTTCTTTCAAATTTCCCGGAGGTGGAGGCATATAGGAGGTATGGATTTTTATTGTCAATATCTATTGCATATTGCACGTACATACATATATGCATGAATATACGGTTTTCATATTTTGTGTCTTGAGTGTGTTGTTAGTTTTCATTTGGAAGCCTTAAAAGTCGATAAAAGAAACAGAGGAAAGAGAGCAAAATGGATTCAAGACGAGCACAACCGCACATTTATGTATTGGTTGCGTGATAAGGTATAGCTAATTTAAAATATATCTTTTAATTGTTTGGTGCATGTCCAAATTGGACACACTTTATTTAATGCTCCTCAATATTCTAATTACTTCCAATATGATGGCATTAATAGGTTGACGCTGAGCGATGTAAACCGACTTGTAATGTGGATGACACATTGAGTTGGCTTGCACAGGGTCCACAATGGGTGGTAACGAAGCATGAAGGGTATGTCATTTAAGGGGTTTGTTTCAACATTGTGGAAAGGGACAATAAACATGTCACACAAAACAGTGGAGTGAAGATAGTAGCCTAAGGTATGCATTATGCAACAGCAAAAGACAATAATCCTATTTTAGCGAATATGACTTACTATGGTAAAGTAAGAGAAATTTGGGATGTCAATTACGTTCGTTTCTGCGTCACTGTTTTCATGTGTGATTGGGATGACAGTAGTACGGGTGTGAAAACTGATGATTTAGGCTTTACATGTGTCAACTTTAAAAACTTAGGTCACATATCAGAACCATTCATCATGGCCTCACAAGCGCAGCAAGTTTTTTACGACGAGGATCAAGTTGATCCACTTTGGTTAATAGTGCTATCTCCACCACAACGTGCTGTATTTGTTGATGATGTTAAACAAGACGATGAAAACGAAGATGCTCCCATGGATCATAACCCATTTTCCGATTGTCTCCTTTGTGTGGAGCACGACATTGATGTTAAAAGTGACGAAGACCGGGACGAAGTTTATATTCGTGAAGATTGTGAAGGGATGTGGCTATGATAATTATATGTAATTTAATTATGTTTATATTAGGCGAGCCTTAATCTATATATTTATGTTTATATGATACCATATATGATTGATTTTACATTTTTGAACAATAATGTGAACTTATAAACAATGCAATAAAAAAAATTTGAAGAAATAGGGAAATTGGCAACGCTGGCGTCACCAGTACTGCATTATTGGAGACGCCAGCGTCGCCTTTAAGTTTTTTTTTTCTTAATTCTCAAGTAATTTAATCTATTCATCTACAATATATAATTTTAAGAATTAAAATGTATATGAAAGGAAATACAGATGTATACATATATAACATTATAAACAATGCATAAAAAAAAAATTAGGGCTATTGACGACGCCAGCGTCGCCAATACTGCATTATTGGAGACGCTGGCAACGCCAATACTGCATTATTGGAGACAACAGCGTCGCCTTTACTTTTTTTTTATTTTTTTTAATTATCAAGTAATTTAATCTCTTCATCTACAATATTTAATTTTAAGAATTAAAATGTATATGAAAGCAAATACAGATGTATACATCTATAACATTATAAACATTGCATAAAAAAAAATTAGGGCTATTGGCGACGCCAGCGTCGCCAATACAGTATTATTGGCGACGCTGGCGTCGCCTTTACTTTTTTTTTTTTTTAATTCTCAAGTAATTTAATCTCTTCATCTCCAATATTTAATTTGAAGAATTAAAATGTATACGAAAGGAAATACAGCTGTATACATTTATAGCATTATAAACAATGCATAAAAAAAAAAACAAATTAGGATATTGGCGACGCCGGCGTCGCCAATACTGTATTATTGGAGACGCTGGCATCGCCAATACTGCATTATTGGAGACTCCAGCGTCGCCTTTACTTTTTTTTTTTTTTAATTCTCAAGTAATTTAATCTCTTCATCTCCAATATTTAATTTGAAGAATTAAAATGTATACGAAAGGAAATACAGCTGTATACATTTATAGCATTATAAACAATGCATAAAAAAAAAAACAAATTAGGATATTGGCGACGCCGGCGTCGCCAATACTGTATTATTGGAGACGCTGGCATCGCCAATACTGCATTATTGGAGACTCCAGCGTCGCCTTCCTTTTTTTTTTTTTTTTTTAATTCTCAAGTAATTTAATCTCTTCATCTCCAATATTTAATTTGAAGAATTAAAATGTATACGAAAGGAAATACAGCTGTATACATTTATAGCATTATAAACAATGCATAAAAAAAAAAACAAATTAGGATATTGGCGACGCCGGCGTCGCCAATACTGTATTATTGGAGACGCTGGCATCGCCAATACTGCATTATTGGAGACTCCAGCGTCGCCTTTACTTTTTTTTTTTTTTAATTCTCAAGTAATTTAATCTCTTCATCTCCAATATTTTATTTTAAGAATTAAAATGTATACGAAAGGAAATACAGCTATGTACATTTATAACATATCCATCATACAATTTGTTCACATAATTTTATTAACTATGAAAACAAAGTATAGATATTGCATGCAAATTCTTTAGAGCTATTATATATGTCAATTTAAATGCATGCATAGTTGAGATAATTGTTGTGTTCAGTATGCACTATACATATATATTTATGTTTTTATGATGATACCATATATGATTGATTTTATATTTTTCAACAGTAATGTGAACTTATAAACAATGCATAAAAAAAAAACAAATTAGGGCTATTGGCGACGAATACTGTATTATTGAAGACGCTGGCGTCACCAATACAGCATTATTAGAGACGCCAGCGTCGCCTTTACTTTTTTTTTTTTTTAATTCTCAAGTAACTTAATCTTTTCATTTACAATATTTAATTCTAAGAATTAAAATGTATATGAAAGGAAATACAGCTGTATACATTTATAACATATCCATCTTACAATTTGTTCACATAATTTTTATTAACTATGCAAACAAAGTATAGATATTGCATGCCAATTCTTTAAAGCTATTTTATATGTCAATTTACATGCATGCATAGTTGACATAATTGTTGTGTTCAGTATGCACTATACATATATATTGATGTTTATATGATGATACCATATATGATTGATTTTATATTTTTCAACAGTAATGTGAACTGTAACATCCCGTTTTGAGAAAAATAATAAAATTTCCAAGTTTGACCAGTTTGACCTTGAGTGGGCTCGGAGTTGACTTTTTGTACAGTTATGTTTCAGCTTTGACTTTGGTACCGTTGCGTAGAGCTAGTCGATACGAGTTCGTAGACTAGTAGTAAGCTTAATTCGGAGTTAAGACCAGGAAGTTATGGTCATTTTAGTGCGAAGGGCTTTTTGGTAATTTGGCAAGGACTGATATTTATGGGCGAGAAATGACCTTTTTGCCCCTGCCTTCATCATTTTAAATTTCGAGAAGGGTCTGGATTTTTGGAGAAGTTTTCCCCCCCAGCCGCGTCACTTCCGCCACCCCCGCGCCTCTTTTCTTCCGCCGGTAACGGCTGTTTCCGCCACCTGATTGGACCGGCTCCAACACGAAACTCGAAGCCGGCGACCTCCTCTTCCTCCCTGTACCAGTGGCTCGCCGTGAAACGACCCAGATCACCAGAAATTGCAGCGAGACCGAGGGCTCGTGCAAACTGTGCAACCCGTGCACTGTTGCGACACCACCTTTGGCTGGCCATATCTCACTGTTCCGGTGGAGTTAGGGAGCGTGCTTGGTACCGTTGGAAAGCTGGTGCGACGATCTACATTTTGGTACCAAGAATGACACCAGAGACTGCCGTATCACGTTGAAAAACGGTCGCGAAGTCTCGGAAAAACCACCCGCTACAGCCACCTTTCCACTTAGATCTACTCCGATCGCCGGCGAGTGGGACGACACAGCCACCACCACGAGCTTCAGAGCATGCCGGCGACCAGATCTGCAGTTCCCGAGCTCCGACGACCGCCGCACGCGCCTCCCACGCGTCGCCGCCGTCTTCCTCCACGCGCCGCCGCCGATCTCCTCCTTTTTCGGCGAGTGAGTGCTCACCTCCCGTCCAGACGCGTTCCGGGGGTCGTGGGCAAGCTTTCTGTCCAGTCAATTTGACCCAATTTCGGTCGGATTCCGGTTGAATTCCGATCTTCCGGGATCGATTCTGACCATTGTCGAGGACGAATCTTGAAATTGAAGGTAGATTCTCGTTCCTTGCATCTTCAATTTCGTTTCGATATAAAGTTTGTTGAAATCGGACTTGAGACGAAGTAATTCAAATTTTGGGGATTTTTGCCGTTGAGGGCATTTTTGTAATTACTGAAATTGAAGAGCAATTTTGGTATTTAGTGTTTTAATCTTGTAGTTGGAGACTTAGAGGACTCCTCTGAGTCTTTGGTTAGATTTTCGGTAATTAAAAGAATTTTTTTCGGTAAATTATTTTAGGTGTTCGTGCACGTTCGAGGGCTGGACCGGAGATCCAGCAGGAGCACGCGTCAGACCTGTGAGTGCATTTATTTTCTAAATCATTTGGGAATATATGCTATATTTGATTTCATTTCTATTAATTTGTTTTGATTAAATTTTCTTGTGCATTTAAATTAAGATTATTAAATATGTTTTATGATGATTTAAATATTTGCATGAGTTGATTTTATGATTGATAGATTTAATATTTATGAAATTTGTGTTTTAATTGGTTGTTTAGCGAATTTGAAATGTTTTGGAGATTTTACGATATTGTGGAAATTTGGTGATTTTAAAGAAAAACTATGGCTTTGTGGAATTTAAGAAATTTGGGGCAATTTTCTGATATGCGAAATATTTGATTGTTTTCGTAAAATTTTTCAAAAGGGAAGATTTTGGAAATTTGTTTAAAAGTAAAAGGATTTGAAAAATTGTTGATATTCGATGATGGAGGATTTTGGATTTGGTTTTGAGGAGTACCACACGGTATCGAGATGTTGATTGAGATATTGGATTATTATGCGCGCTATATGTATTATGCCATCCTCTGCTGCGGACACGTGTCGGGAGAGAGATGATGAGGATCCTGCCATGACGGATTTGGGACGCCGGTTCGTTGTGATGAGTTTACCCCCCTCCCCCGCCTGTGACGCCATCAGGACGCTGAGGGTCACACGGCACGATACTATGTTGTTGTACTGGTTGGGTTTCATATTTGTTGATTACTGATTTTAAATTGATGGTTTTGAATTTGTGGGTTGGAGCCCATGGTGTTTGGTTTTAGATCGGTGTTAGATTTAAATGATTTGGATTTATACGATTTGGATTTATATGGGTTGTTTTATATGATTTGGATCTATACGATTTGATTTATATGATTTTTGATTCACGGTCGCAGTTATGATTTTGTATTCATGGATTTTGCATCATGGTTTTAGATTGTGGATTTTGAAATTATGGGTTGGAGCCCATGGTATTTGGTTTTAAATCGGTTTTGGATTTAACAAATGTTTCTACTTGCCATTTTATACAAATATGTTTTACAAATTTATCTAAATGTTTCTTGTTGAGATTGTATTTATGGTTTTAGTGATTGATTCATGTTTTCAATGATCGTTTTAAATTACGTTTTCGCCCCACAAACTGTTTATAATGATTTAATGATTTTGGGGATTAAACTAAGGGTTTTGCGAAATGATTTTCAAAACGGGGAACTCTTCAACTGAGTGACGTGAGGTTTGAGTGTAAAGGATTTAAACTGTTGAACTTATATTTTGTAGTTATCTAGGAGCAACCACTGAGATTTTATATCTCACGTTTTGTATTTTTAACTTCGTTGCCTAGGTCATAGCTGCAGGTCTTCATGAGCTACCGTCGGCATCGCATTCGCACTCGACTTCCGCTACTACTTCTTCTTATGTATTAAATCATGTTCTCTTTATTCTGTTTCATTGATGGATTTGTATCTTTTATATTTTGTTTATCTCACTTGTGATTCTGTAATTCCTACCCTCTCCCTAAACTGTTATGTTATTTATTTCAGCACAGCTACTTATTTGTTGCAATGCATAACTTATCATCTTTTTGTCCTATTTATGGTTTTATTGTTTATTAAACCCCTTTTTGGAGGAGGATTCTGTCTGCTTCCCCGAAGGGTTCTGGTGGAATCTTCCTCAGGCGGGGCCTCTCTAGTTATTCTGGAGGAATTTTCGGGGCGGGTCCTGTCAGAACTTATAAACAATGCATAAAAAAAAAACAAATTAGGGCTATTGGCGATGAATACTGTATTATAGGAGACGCCAACGTCGCCTTTACTTTTTTTTTTTAATTCTCAAGTAATTTAATCTCTTCATCTACAATATTTATTTTAAGAATTAAAATATATATGAAAGGCAATGCAGATGTATATATCTATAGCATTATCTCTCCGGTTATTCTGGAGGAATTTCCGAAGCGGGTCCTGTCAAAGGATTCATATTGATCTTTTTTCATCTGTAGTAAGGGATGAACGGATTTGATTTTGAACATAAGTAACTCCATGAACAGACGTGTCAGTTCATGGAGTGGAGGGCTATTTTTAGATACTATTTTATATCAGAAGGTTAGTCTTGGATATTTTCCAAGGGTGAGCCTTAACTTGGATACTATTTACATCTGAATGGTAGTCTCAGATGTGTTCTGAAGGTGAGTCACATGCGTCTTCCATAGTATGCGCGGATATAAAGACCTTTAAGATAATGAAGACACTAAACCTTCTGAAAGAGTAATCAAGATTTTGGACATTTATAGTTACTCTAAAAAGTTCTGAGTGTGCTAGGTGTATTAACTAGCTTGAAAGTTCGAGCCATAAAAGGATTAAGAAGGTTTCTGAAGAATTTTGAACATGTGTCTTCTTCGAAACTATTCGAGGTATCTTGAACATATGTCTTATTCGGAACTAGGCGAGGCATCTTGAACTTGTGTCTTCTTCAGAGATATCCGAGGCATTATGTGAGATTGAATTATTGTTAAATTGGATTCTCAATCATATTGGGTTTTTAATAATTAGTAGCAAATAGACTTTAATGGTTATGATCCCAGTTTCTGTTAATTGTCTATAAACACATAAATTAGATTAAAACTTTGCAACGTTTGTAGAGTTTGTCTTTAATTTCGGAACACAATTAATTCTAAGGCAATCATGGGAATTAATTAGCATTCAATTGACAGTTATAAGTTCATAAAAGCATGAGACGACAATAAGTAAGAGGTGAAAGCTGAAAGGTAGAAGATTCTGAATTACAGGAACTATTCTTGGATACAATAATTACTCTTTGAGTTACATAAACTATTCTTTGAATTACAAAATACATTCTCTTATTTCGAAAACTAACTTGAGCGTTGGAGTGTCTTTCGTAGGTATCACACCAATGCTGTAACTTTTTGTTTATTTTCAAGGGAAACTGAACGGGAAGAGGAGGTGACAGAAAATTACAATCACAGCTATTACTTAAGTAAACCCTTCATCTGTTGCACGTCACACTAAGGACCTTTGTCATATCACTATAGTGAAAACACATAAGAAACTTTGCATCTAACTTTTGATAGCCAAAGAAACATTTCATGCTTTTAAAGATTTTCGAAGGAACATAAATAGCTAGGCTTTTATACCACTTTGTTTGAAAATAAAAGGAAGACAATTCTACTTGACTTGTGGAGAATTATAGGTGGTTGGAGATGCACACCGATATGGGAAGTGAAGAGCTCCTAAGAACTCACTTGAAACTTTACGTTACTCAAATAGTTTAACTATATTATTGGTAAATTAGGAATACAAACTAGTATCACTTACAACTCTTTATTTAGGACTCAACATAAGACCTTAAGAGACTAACATTAAATACAGCCAATTAAAGTAAGATAAGATAATCCTCTAAATACATGCATAATCATTAAATACATCTTACCACTATCTAATATTAATGATTTGCTAAATGAACTTGGACAAACTCTTAAATATCAAAAACCAAGGTTAATATTTCAACAAGTTGTTCTGCATGTAGATTTCCAACGACATCTGAAACAGGGGTATTTGTGTCATTCAATCTCTATTATCTCTCTGTTGGCCTTTTCCCTGAGCTTATGTCCTTATCATTGTTGGTGGTAATGATTTTGTTAACAACTACTACTTGGTGCCTAACTTTGCCATAGTTTAGCAATAATCTCTTCTAGATTATGTCAAATTTCTCAACACAGAGCATCGCAAAATCTTGATGGTAATTAATTTGTTCATGAAAAATGAATTAATTTACAACCATATATACATGTATATATATAATTAATATGCTGAGTTTCTATGATATCAAGTAGGCTATTTATGTCATGCCACACATCCAACTAATTATATACTTTCTCTCCCCGTCTATCTCTCTTTTAGCCTTGTTGGCGGATTTTTTTTTTTTTTTGGTTTTGAATTTTGGCAGATTTTATTTGAACAAATTTGTAGCCAAATAGAGAATTGTATACATTTTGGGATCCCTTCCATCCATATGAAAATGCCAATAGGTTTATTGTGCAGCAGATTATGATCAATTCTACTAATTACATAAACCTTTATTTTCAACTGGTTTGCCCCATTTTCAAATTGTTCAGTACTTCAATTAGGGAAAAAGGCAACATAGACAAAGAGAGAGAGAGAGAGAGAGATTGAATGACACATATACCTCTGTTTCAGATGTTGGAAACACACATGTGCATGGCACATGGTGAGTTTAAACAATAAAAATAGACGGGGACCAACGGATTAGGGTACTAGGGCAACATTTGCCCATTATAGAGGGCACTAATGCCAAAAATAAAGATTTGGGGCAACTTATCACCAAATTCCCAAAGACTAAGGGGCATGCAAATAAGCTTTTATTAAGGGAATATCTTAAGTTGTTTTGTATTAGTAGTCAACCTATGTATTCTTGGATATTATATATTCAACATATTAGATTTTTTTTATTAGCATATCTATATGTCAAACCTTAACATAAATTATTTATTTCAAATTAATAAATTAGTATTTTTCTTATGTGTAACCAAATAATGCTAATTTTGTAGATTTAAATTTTTTTTGGGTTAACTATATTTTGACGCCTTCGACTTTCAGGATTTTGCAGCTTATGCCTTTAGCTTTTTGGCTCATTAGCAATTTAGGCTCTTGATTTTTTAATTTGTTGCATTTTGAGCCTTCTAACTTGTGTATGTTTGTTCATTTTACATTTGAAATATATATGAGCACATGCTTAATTTAAATTTAACTATTATTTTATTTTTTAGGATTAATTGTAGTTTAGTATTCTTTACTTTCGAAAAGTTACAATACTTTAAGGCTCTCATTTAAAATGTTCCAATTTAAGCCCTCAAATTTCAATATGTCTCATTTTGATCCAATTGAATTTTTGAAAAATGCAG
This sequence comes from Ochetophila trinervis, assembly GCA_003254975.1. Taxonomy (NCBI): domain Eukaryota; kingdom Viridiplantae; phylum Streptophyta; class Magnoliopsida; order Rosales; family Rhamnaceae; genus Ochetophila; species Ochetophila trinervis. The sequence goes on along the minus strand of QANX01006381.1, from coordinate 28,194 downwards.
TCAATGGTTTTAGGGTATTAAAATGTATTTTTTTCTTTTAATTTAAACGGTCTAAGTTGTAATAAATTAAAACTAGAAGGCCTAAATTACAATAAGTTTTTTCTTAGTATTGATTAAATATGATATAACCGTTAATCAATTAATGATAGTAAAAAAAAATACTAATTGGATCAAAATGCAACAAGTTGAAACTTGAGGGAAAAAAATTGAGACCTTTTTTTTAAAATAAAAAATTTGAGGACCAAAATGCAACTTTCCAAACTAGAGTGCTGAAACTTAATTAACCTTCTTTTTTGTTGATAAAGTGGTTTGATATTAATATATGTTGGATTAACAATCCACCGTTGAGATTTAAAAACAATCTTAAACAACGATGGAGAAGAACAAGCAGAGAATACTAATTCAATCAAAATGGATGTTTATAAATGTGATGTAAGTTAAAAGCTGAGATTTAAAAATTTGTTTAGGATTTAAACAAACATAAACAGGGTTCACTTTGTCTTTTTATGATTTTAGTATTTTACTATATTCATATAGTCCACCAAGATTTCATTAAATTTTATTTTTTAAGCAAATTCAAAAGTTGATAAGTGAAATTATAACCATAAAACGGTTAGAACATCATGATCATAGAAAGACTATATATATACACTCAAACTAAAACTCAAACAAACTGCTCACAATTTTTCTATCTCTTATAGTTTACCTTACCAAGAAATTAATATGATCATCATCAGTAACCTTATACATATATACTGAAATGATTCATAAATAACACAAGTAATATATATATATATATATTGATTTCTCTATCTATTTAGTTTACCATACCAAGAAATTAATATGCTCATCATTAATAACCTTATACAAACATACACAAACGATTTAATAAGTAACAAAAAAAAATATAGTGTAATATATATATATATATAGAAGATAAATACATGGGAAAAAAAAGGGAAGTAAATTAAAATTTCGCATGCAATCGTCGTCCGGTTGGAGAAAGTGTGGTCAGAGTCAGATGATCATAAATGGTTACCATAACAGGTGGATAGATTTAGTAATGAAGCCAAAACCTATTCCCCTCTTCTTCCTTCAAACCCTAAGCAATAACCTTTCTCTCACGCCGAATCGATACCAAGCTGAACCGCTTTTTCCTGTCCAATAAAAAAAAACCCGGTTTTCCAATAAAACCCATTTTTATTTTTATTTCGGTCCCAGCATTTTGTGCCTGCCGTAGGCACTACTAAATTAACTCACTTTTTTTTTTTCTTTTTTCTTTTTATCATTATATTGCCTTTAGCCTTGCCTTACCTTACCTTACTCTGTCTTTCTCTCTTCAACCTCGTCTTTGGAATCTCCCTCTCCTTCTCTCTCTCTCTCTCTGTATAATTTTTTTTTTTTTTTTATCTATATATACAATTGGGCCATTTAGTTTTACTGCTGTGATTCATAGCCCGTCTTGAAAAGCAAGCAGTTGAGAGAAAGAGAGAGAATAAAAAGCCTTTTGCGCCTGTTGTATTGCAAATTGCAAAACTACAAACAAAGACCTTAGCTCTCTCTCTCTCTCTCTTTTGGTGTTTTTGGTGTTAGTTTGGCTAAAAGGAGTTTAATTTGCTTATCCTGAGAGACATGTCGAGCTGCATCGGTGTTGCGCCTGAGCAACTCTGCTACATCCCCTGCAACTTTTGCAATATCGTTCTCGCGGTATCACTCTTATTATTACTTTCTTTAATGGGAGATCTGCTTTTCACCTCCTTATCATCTCTCCCCACTTGGTTTCTTTATTTTTTCTATATATTTTTTTAAAATTTGTAATTTTTAGATCCTGATGAAAAAAGCAAAAGTCTATGCTTTCTATGATCAGGTCTTGTTGCTGTTATATTTTCACTGAAATCTATTTTCATATTTTTTTTTTTGTTATTAAATATAATTTCGCTGAGGGGGTGTTTTCTTTGTTTTTGTTACGGTCAGGTCTCCATCGTTGGACTTTCTTTTTTTTCTTCGTCTTTTGCAGTCAAAAGAAAAGTCATACTGCTGAAGAGCTTCAGAAATACCACCGAGAGAGAGAGAGAATTGGGTTTACGATGTGGTTTTTGTTAAAATACAGTTTTAAAAAATATATTTAAAAAAAGAAAACGTCAAAGCTAGCAATAAGCTGCAGCGATAGGTTGGAAGCAATGATGAGGACAAGTCCTTAACCCATTTTGCTTTTATTTCCTTGTTATGCAGCTTACCTTTCCTTTTACTTAGAACACTGCACTATCTGGCTGATTTCCAAACCAAGCTCCTTTTGCTGATGGGGAAAAAAAAATCTCACTCTTTGTGTCTTTTATTTCCTAAAATCCCCCAAACCCACAACAACCATTTCAAGTAACCCCTCCTCTATTCTTCTCATCTTTTTCCTTTAGGGTTCTTTTTATTTTTTGTAAATGCAAGAAAAAAATCCACTACCAAGATATGGAAAAAAAAAAAACCCCTCTCTCTCTCACTCGATAATTAAAATTATGAAATTTGATTTAAGATGTTTGTAAACAGATTTACTTTTTTTTTTTTTTAATTCTCTTTCTTTTGTGTATAAATTAGAAAGAAAAAGAAACAAGAATTGGGAAGACATTTGTAGAAATGAGTTATAATAATAATAAAATAATAATAATGATGAAGAGGGACAATGGTTATGATTGGATGTGCAGGTGAGTGTTCCATGCAGCAGCCTGTTCGACATAGTGACCGTCCGATGCGGGCACTGCACCAATCTATTGTCCGTGAACATGGCCGCCGCGTTTCAGTCGCTGTCATGGCAAGATGTTCAGGTGGTGCTAATTGCTATATCTCTCTTTCTCTCTCTCTCTCTCTCTCTCTATATATATATATATATATAGATTATATATAATAAATATTCCAAGAGCAGAAAATAGCTTTACAAAGAAAGTCGTTTCAGCTTAAATTCAGGGCGCTATGTTTACATAGAGATATAGAGCCGGCCCACCCTCTGAAATCTAGGCTAGTTATTCTGAGCTCTTTAACTTCTTCTCTTTTTTGTTGGGGAAATCGAAGGCTTCAGAAATCGATGACCTGTATTCCTCTCGCATAGATCGAGCATTTCAAAGCTATTGTTTTGCTCTACTACTTCTGAAGTTGTTGTGTTGGGGTTTCAGAAGCACTGAAAACCCTAGCTATATCAGCCGCTATAGCTTCAAAAAAAAAAACAGCTATTTTGTTTTGCTTTTATGTAGTCTCATCCATCGAGGGCTATTATATAGCTACTTATTTTTTTATTTTATTTTATTTTATTTCTTGTGGGTTGGTGTGATTTGATTGACATCCTGTATGTATATGTTAGGGTTCTTACTAGTCCTAATGAATGTTTTATGATTTTTTTTTCTGTTTGATGAGATGTTTGTCTTCTACTCTGCGGACACATATAATTTATTTATTTCTCTTTTACATCCTTAAAAGTCCCTTCTTTTAACAAACTGTCAATCTGGGTCTTATATATGCTTTCTTTGATATGATAGTATTTTAACTGATTTTTTCAGTCATATCTCAGCTACTCTCTACCTATTTCACTTTATTCACTTTCTCTCTCTCTCTCTCTAGCTAGCTTCCCAAACCCCTCAGAAGTTTTTATTTTTTATTTTATTCAACTCCAAAAAGATGGATTTTGTGTTTTATATTTTAGTCTATTTTATTTAATTCAGCGTTTAAAAATTAATACGCATCTTGATCCTTATCTTCATTTTCTTCTTCTTCTTCTTTTTTCAAACTTTTGTTCAAACACATTGTAGGCTCAAAATCACAGCTACACTGCACCGGCAGATTACAGGATTGACTCAGGATCCTCATCCAAAGGCAGCAACAAAATTGCAGCGCGACCTCCAACGCCTGCAAATGTCACAGAGGAAAGGGTTGTGAATCGACGTGAGTTAACTCCATTATATGCTTCTTTTATATGTATATAAATAAATAAAATAAGACTCAAGATTTAAAATTTTATTGTATATATTAAAATATTTATTGCCTTTTTTTTTGGTAAATATATATGTTTATTACCTTATTTATATATATGTTTATAGTATTGATGATATTTGGCTGAGTTGTAATTTTCTTTTTCAGCTCCCGAGAAGAGGCAGCGAGTACCTTCTGCATATAACCAGTTTATAAAGTAACAAAACCTGTCTTCACACTCTTAAATATATATCTTCTTTTCTTTATGTATTTAATTCTGATAAAAGCAAAGTATATATTGGCTTTATATATATATATATATATATATATATATGTCTAGTGCTTATATATATATATATATATATATTAATTTAGAACATTTTTTTTTTGGTAGGGAGGAGATACAAAGAATCAAGGCTAATAATCCAGATATTAGCCATAGGGAAGCATTTAGTACTGCTGCTAAAAATGTAAGTATTAGTTAGATGTTGACGGTATATGTGGTGAATTTTAATAACTAATAATGTGGGTGTTGACCTAGTTTGTTTGATTTCTTTTTATAGTGGGCGCACTTCCCTCATATTCATTTTGGGCTGATGTTGGAGACCAACAATCAGACTAAGGTGGACAATGTACGTACTTAGTTACTTGCATTCTTCTTCTACTTATTTAAAAACCACAATGCTTTCGATAAACCAAAAATCAAAATTTTAGAAATGGCTGTGTTTATATATGTGTGATAAAGGAGGATATAAAGAAAGAGAAAACTTATGTGTGCATTTATTTAATGTTATGTTACATTGGGATCTGAATAATTCCGTTAAAAAAAAAAAAAAAAAACTTATGACCACTCAATTCCACCAGGCAGTCCTACATAACTTGCTAAGTATTTGTACATAAACTTTATCGTCTGCAAATATAAAAAATTTAGAAACATAAAATTAATTATAACCGCAACTTTGCTTTCTAAAATCTAGTTTTATGAGTTTGCTTGTTAAAAGGCTTTTAGTCTTTTAACCTTACACAATGATGGTCAACTTTAAAGAGCAATTTAAGAGTGACCAAATTTATTAATTAAAATTTTAGTATCCAATGATATAGCATTATTTAATTGGATTTACTTTTTTATGATTGTAGAGTATTGTTATTTTATCAACTATTATTAAACTGTTACATCATTATATATCAAAAAATTAATTAATAAATTTGGTACATGTAGCATTGTTCACTTTAAATTCAACTTAATTAATTAGGAATTTCTTAGTATAAAAGGGGCACAACAATTGGTGCCTCTCACGTTTGAATATATATCTGTTTATTTATCTGCTTGGTTTCATTAGCTGCGATAGTTTTGAGTACTGCTTTTGTTTTCTTTCTGTTTCATTTGCTGTTCTATTAAACCCCTATGTCGTTTCTTATCATTTTTTATAACTTCATGAATTTGAAAAAATAAAGATTCTAACTTAATTGTAAGTTCATAAGTAAGAAAAGAATGCACTAGCTAGAAGTTCCATTTTTGTAGCAAAGTACACCATGTAAATTTGCCTGAATATTCTCCTTTTTTGAAAAATTTATTTCTTGGCAGGGCTCTGAAAAGCATCTTCTGTCAAGGGCTGCATTGTTAAACAAATGAAGATCTTGATAGAGTTTTCAAGACAACTTGTTTGATGATGATTCCTGCAGTGTTTTTTCAAAGAGTGTACGGAAACCAAAAAAAAAAAAAAACAAGGTCTTGACTATGTTGTTTTGTTTCAAGGACATCTCTCTGTACTTTGTGATTCGTTGCTTAGAGAATGTTATCTACGTGCATGATTTGAAGTAAGTATTTATGATTATTATTATTAAGCTACTTCAATTTCCTCTGTCATCTTCATCAGTTTCTCCACTTTCCTGGTGGAAGATAATGACACTAGCTATTATAAATTCTACTTTGTTCAACTTCTTTAACATATCATGCATACGTCGTCTAAGCAATCATACACATCTGAACGCTAACAGTCTTGCAATTATATTGGTATTAATGAGTTATGTTATTGGTAGTATTATATTTGCAAAAGTTATGTTGCTTTCTCTGGATTCTAATCGTTCTTCTTGCACGATTTATACTTTCGATTAATTATTTTCTTAATAGGAATTTGAAAACCCAATGTTAAGTATAACAGCTTGTTTTCCTTATTCGATGAAGGTGAAATTCTCACAAAATTAAATGCGGTTTAAGTACCTAGATAGAGCCTAGATGACAATTTAAAATAACAAGCTTACCTTTTTCACAAGATGAATACTATTAGTATTATTATATATATATATATATATATATATATATATATGTATATATGTATCTGGAACTATTGCATGCATCTGAGTAAAAAATTGCAAAACTTTTGGGATTATATATATCACGTAATTTAATCAGGATTTTGTGTGGTTTAAAGTCGACATCTATGTGGAAAATGCTAAGTTGGTTATAAATATAGCATATTTCAAACTTTTAGGAGAAATGATAATTCAATTTAGTATTAAAATTTAAAATTTTAAAAACCAAAATAGAAAAATGTTGAACTCTAGCTAGATATAGCTATTAAAACTCAAATTCTAACAAAGCTTTCAGCATAAATATATATATATATATATATGTATATATGAGGAATGGAAATTTATTGGTTAATATAATATAAGATGATCTTATTTGTATGACCGTAAATAAAGAAGTGTTTTGAGTGGGTCTTTGCCTGCAAGTCTAAACAGAAATTGTGTTTTAGAATTTTACAACCATCCCGTGACTGGTCTGTGACTTTCTTGAAACGTACTAGCATGTTGAATTTCATATCTGAGTGTCATGTTTCTTTCACCTCACTGATCCCAACCACACGCACTTGGCAGTACTAATTGTTGGTAATTTATGATATTTATTAATTATTACAAAGTATTACTTTTATTCTTGGAAAAAAAATTAAAAGATAAAAAATTATTAAAAAGATAAAAAGAAACTTAGGAGCTTTTTTTTCTCTCTCTCTCTCTCTCTCTCTCTCTCTCTCACATCCTGAACTTAATAAGTCCTTCTATTTATAGTTTTTACACGCTAGTAGACATACCATGCCATCAAATAAAATAAGGATAATTTTAAGTATGTATAAACCTTTTATTGGTCGGAAAAGACTTTCGAGGACTGCTCTTAAAGCATAGCTTCTACTTAAAAAGCGTTTTCTCTCTCTCTCTCTCTCTCTCTCTCTCTCTCTCTCTATAAAAACCATTCTTTTGGCATTTAAACTAACAATGTACTTTGACTGCCCTTTAAAAACTGCTTTTGTTTCTTTTTGCACAAACTAAGATTAAAAAAAGCCTTAGATAGAAACTCTAATTTGAAAACTTCTAATTGAGTTAGCTGTTGTAATAATAATAATAATAATAATAATAATAATAATAATAATAATCAGAAATAGTGCCTACCAAAACTGCAAAGCAGCTCAAACAGGGAAATTTATTAAAAGTAAGAAAAAGAGTTTACAAGAAAAATTACAAATCCGTAGGTAAACACCAACAACCTACAACTGTCTGGCTTCATTAAAACCTAATAGAAGAAAAACTCTTGAAGGGAAAACAACTTCCAGGAAAAAGAGTACTAGGGTACTTAAAAAATAAAAACCATAACCCACATAAACAACACTTAACAAAACCTATAAGTCAGTTCACCCATAATATCATCCTTATGAGCAGAAACACAAAAATCTGGAATAAAAGACCACCAAAGATCATCTTGAGCATAAAAAACATATTTGGAAATATAATAATAATAATAATAATAATAATAATAATAATAATAATAATAATAATTCTACAAGAAAGATTTTCTCATTTTATTAAAATGAGGAATGTCGTTTAAAACATATTTTTAATGACAAATTTAAAAATATTGTCACTAAAAATAAACTATCAATGACAATATTTTAGTGACATTACTTATTTTATTAAAATAAGGATATTTTTATTTTAAAATTTTTCTATATATGTGTGTGTGTAAAAATTCTAAAATAATGATATTCTTATTCTATTAAAATAATGACACTATTAGTGACAAATCTGAAATTTTCATCACTAAAAGTTTATTTTTAGTGACAATATATCCAAATTTATTACTAAAAGTATATTTTTAGTGACAATAACATATCTTTATTATAGAAGTACTCAAAAAAAAGTTCTAAAATAAGAATATATTTATATACAATTATTCTCTCATCATGAATCTTTGATTTATTTAAATCATGGATGCTTATGTGACAGTATAAGTTAGTTATATTATTAGTTGTTATTTGATTTCAAATCTAAAAATCTAATTTGGATGTGGCAACTCTTGGAACTTGCCACATAAAATTTCTGATTTAATAAAATTAAAGATCCATGACTAAAGAAAAATTATCCATATATATTCACAACCGATTTTGCACTTCGTGAACAGGGATTCTAAATGAAAAAGAATTTGGATTCTCAAACCTGAAATGTGTTGTGTGTTTATGTATATATATATTTCCATTCTACTGGGCAATGTCAAACAGGTTATCCTAGAGGGGGGCAATGTGTCGAGGGGGAGAGTTTATTTTGTTAATCTGGATTAATATATATATATATATATATATTTTCTATATGAGTAATTCTAAATGAGGATGTTTTATTTTAATAAAATAAAAATTATCACTAAAAATAAACTATCAATAATAATATTTTTATATTTGTTATAAAAATATAATTTTTATTTTAATAAAATAAAAATAAAATGATGATATCTTCATTGTTACAATTTTATTAGAAAAGTGAGAATGTGCTAACGTATTACCTAATTAAATTAATGTTAGTTGGACAATTGACAACTATCAATATTTGTCACATCTTTAAATTTCTAAAAATCATTAATATTTGTCACATCAATAAATTTCTTACATAAGGTAAAAACTATGTTTATAACGTACTAAAATTATTTCTATATTTCTATAATATAGTAAATGTTCGAATTATATAGTATATTATAGCTTTGTCAATTAATCACTTAAGTTCTCCACATTACTAAAGACATTATAATTAATCTTTTTATTAAAAAACTATTTGAATAATATTTTAAATTAGTCTTCCCCACCCATGCATAGGCATAGCTAGCTTTTGGGATACATGATCTATATTGTCTTAGCTGTTGCTATCTTAAAGTTTCCATAAACAACTTACCATGACTTTTTTATGACCAATATCTATTTTCACTGAGAAACATTGGATGAAAAAGAAAAGATGTTTCCTTTTTTCTTTTTTCTTTTTCTTTTTTCGCAGGGAGAAAAACAAAAATAACAAATAACAAAAAAAGTAAATATCTAAGGAAAGCCTTGGTCTGTCCAAGCATATATAAAGACTGCAACCCATAAATCAAACATCAAGTCTGAGAAAAGGAGTTCATGGACCACCATTTTGGCTCTGTATAGCATCCCATTACAACATCCACAGAATCCTTCACAGAAGCACTAACCAAACACTTTTGCAGATTGTTTTCAATGGATTCCAGTTTTCATTTGGTTGTTGAATTTATATCTTAGTTTCTTTATATACATGTACACATACACGCATATCAATGATGCTTAATTTCACCGCCATTTAGAAATTCATTAGCAAAGAAGAATGATTCAGCTAACTTCATATCCACCACCTTATCATTAAGAATCCAACAACAATCCACCCAAGAAAACAAAAGATTCCAAGAACAAGCATTTCAAATGAATTAATGTAACAGTCTCATTAAGCTGAAAGTCCTGCAATAACCATCCAACATATAGTTCTGGCCAACAAAATTAAATAAATACCTAGAACGAGAACATGAAAAAGTAGTAGTTTTCCTAGTATTTAATCCAGACAAATAATTATCATCAAATATACACACACATATATATACACAACACTTGATTAGCTATTAGTGACATATTAAAATTCTATTGAAAAAAAAATGAACTCGGTAGAAATTTAAAAAATCATAAAATATATTTTTAAATTTCAATCCTTAAAAATATTCAATAATTAATAAATAAAATTTTAATAGTAAAACTATGAAGTCGAGATGATATAAATATGGCTATATATATATATATATATATATTAATTTTTCTCTAGTGCAATGTGTAAACTCACCCATACACATGGACCATGTTAATGGCCTTACATTTGACCATGCAAATGGAGATATCAACCTACGAACTCAAGGCCTTTTGCAAGCTTTGATAGAATTTTAAGTGATCACTAATCTCTAAAATCAGGTCCAATAATGCATGCAAACTTTTACATGTTAACTTTAATTACCAACTTTTATAGTTTATATCATGGGACACTTCAGTTTGGAGTATATATATTGTCATTCTACTATACAAATATCGTATATTTTCATGATTATATATAATTAAAAAAGACAGCCAGTAAAATAATTGTTTATATATATATATATTAAACAAAAATATTATTTTCCATCACTAAATGGTAATGAGATCCATATACATCTTACGAGGTATTAATTAAAGATCAATAAAATTGAAAGCAAAAATCATATCAACTACTAAATCACGTAAATTGTCATGTGTGCTACTCCGAGTGACAAAATGATGTTATTTCTTTATTAAATAATGGAGCATAAATGATGAAGCATGTAACTAAGTTATTTTTGGGATAATAATTGAAATGGGTCCCTACGATTTACAAATCCGAATGAAAAAGGATTGTGATAGATTGCTTGCCTGGATAATAAAGAAATAAAGGATAGGAAAAGTGAAGTGCAGAAAATAAATAGAAAAAAAAAAATTGAATATGAAAAGTAATTGGGAAAAAAAAAATGGCCCTTATATAAAACGAATAATCATTCAATGTCCTCGGGATCTTCAAGTGAGTGGTGGTAGATCACGAGCTGGCTAATGTTTTACTTTTATTTTTTTTCTATTTATTATTTCATAGAAGAAGAAAAAAAAAAAAAATTATATATATATATACATATATAGGTGGGGGAAGCAATAGGCTGTAGAGGGGGTAGGTGTAGTACTGACAATTAGAATCTGAAACGTCAAATACATGTCTGGGTTAAGTATACAATGTCATTTCATTGACTTCCATCACTCTTATTTACTATTCAGCAGTGCTAAATATTTTAATTTTTAGTCTTAAAAAATTAAAATTTAAATATTTTTATATTTTAATTTGTTAAAGTGAATTAAAAAATAGTTTGGTAAGTTGTATTGTATTTGATCGTATTATATTATATTATATTGTAATATATTATATAATATACTCATGTGTTTGGTGTAAAATTGTATTAAATTGATGTTTAATACATTTTTGTATTGTATTGAATTATTTTTTTAAAATTAAATAAATTTAACTTTAACTTTTATTAAAGCTTTTAAATTTATATTTTTAACTTTTATAAAAAAATTTAATTTTAAATTTTTTTAATTCTAATTTTATTAAAGGTTTTTTTTTCTTAAAATATATATATATATATTTATATTAAAAAAAATACAATTTTCTTCATATTAACAATTTCATTAATTTTTATTTTTATGCTTACAATATATAAAATATAACAACAATAATAAATACTGAAGGACCAAGGAAAGAGAATCACACAAATTCAGGATCTGCATGGCTTGTATAACTTAATACATACAATTTTTGGTGTATTACTAATACATCAAAACTTGTATTAAAAATGTAAAATTGTATTATTTAATACTATACGTTGTATTCACCAAACACAGTATAACTAAATAATACTTCACTATACTTCCCTATACAGGATACCAAACAAGCCCTAAATGTAATAGAAAAATATAAACTGATATGTTGGTTGACATATATAAATTTATTATTTTTAAAATTACAAAAAATACATTAATATTTATTTTTTAATTTTTTTCATTCACAAAACACTTCTATTACAACGACAATTTAGATCATAATATTATAAAAAATTTAAAAATTTGTTAATTAATTTACTAATGTTGTTAATACAGTTATAAATGAATTATTAATAAATTAATATTTTTAATATTAATAAATAAAATTTAAAATAATAATGAATATATATTTTTAATATAAAATATAATTAAATAATATATATAATAATATTTTATTTAAACAGATCAATCTATTTAATATAAATAATAAATAAATATAAATTAAATTATTTTAACACAATTAATAAAACAATACAAATACAATATGCCGATACGAACTGCAAGTTCTACTCTCGACTCAACTATCTTCTTATCTCTTCCTTTCGATTTTGGAATTTTGGAGAAGTTTGGCACAAGTGTTTATGTCCTCTCAAGGTGTTCCTACACCACTTTCCAAGTGGGTCCATTTCATGTGCAGACGAGTGTTTACCATCAATAAAAAGCTAAAAGAGGGTGGGACCCATTTTCATCAAACTTGAAACGTTTGATCATCATGGATTGGTGGAGGCACGTAGAGCCCACCCAACACAGAATTGCCAAGGCTAAGCTGAAAGGGGATAAGTTCCTCTTTCTCAAAAAAATATATGAAGCCGATAACATGTGATTCCCATGGCATCATGTCTCTGAATTTGCATTTTGGTGATACAAAATTCTTCTCAATGTATGATACTCAATAGTGCCATGTGTCTCTACATTAATCCAAATAAACCTCTGCGGGTTGGCATTAGGTCTGCCAACATATCGTGTTAAACCGTGTTTGTGTCGTGTCGTGTCAAATTTTGTTCACCCGAATCCAACCCGTTAACTTTTCGTGTTGAACCATGTTCATGTCGTATCGTTTCGTGTTCGTGTCGTGTTTTATTCGTGTTTACCAGACATGTACATGAGTGTTTTATTTTTTATTTAAATTAATATATATTGTCAAATGACAAAACATTACCAATTCATATCTATTAAGCCTAAATACATATTCAAATGATATGTTAAATATTTAAAAATATATATATTAACATACTAAAATTTAACATAAATAATAACTGTGAATTTAAAATAAGTAAAATATTATAAATTAAAGCTATATTAAATATTTATCGTGACTAAAAAATAAAATATGCATTTCAATCATAAATTTAAAAATATTCAAAATATTATAAAACAAACTAAAATTAATTTAAAAATATTTAAAATATTATAAATATTATAAATCAAACTGAAATTGTATATCCAATATAAGTAATAAAAAAGATAGAATCTAAAACAAAATATTAATATATATAAATATATATAAAAATTATAATTTTCCAATGAAATAAAATATGAATTTTATAGTTTTCTAAAATAAAATAAAAAAGTAATGTAAAAAGTTAATTAATATTTTTTTTATCGTGTCTTATCGTGACTCATCGTGTTAACATGTTCCAATCCGTTTTTTTATTGTGTCTTATCGTGTGATACTGATATCAATCCGACCCGATATCGCAGACCCAAACCCGCAAATTATCGGGTCGTGTTATCGTGTCGTATAACATGCTGCCAGATCTAGTTGGCATGCTTGAATCTATATATAAAAAAATATTACCTATAAAAAAATAATAATATTATTTATAAATAAAATAATTTATCAATATTATTTTATTATTAATTTTATTATTTTATATTATAAATAATACTATTTTATTTATAAATAATATTATTTTAATTTTATTGAACAATTTTTTATTTGGTAGAAAAACTCTGGAATATGTTGTTTTATTTTTAGAAACATATACATATTTTTATATTTATATATAATAGTTTTTTTGCATCCCGGACAATTTATTCATGATTCATTTTATTATGGGTAATGAAGATCTTTCACGGAAAAGAATTATATATATATATATGTATGTAATATCATTAACACTGTACAAATCATTATGTTTTCCCTCTTTGATGGTTGTTCTTTAATATATCATAAACTTTTATATATTATAATTTTTACTGGGCCACATAGTGCAATTTATGCTGGGCGACAACACAACTCTTCGCATATCAGTCATATTATACATTGCTGAGTAAAGTAAATTATAGGTAAAATTTCATATGGGCTTTTTTAAGTTTTGCTAATTCATATGTTTAGAAAATCATTGTTAATTTCTCATGTTAACTTTAATAATTAAAAGTTATAATTTTATTTTACAATATTTTTCAATCATAAAATATTAATTTTTAATTTCTTTTAGCCTTTAACATTTAAAAGTAAGGATAAAAAATTGATAGATGAATGTTAAAATAACAGATATAGAAAACTTAAAAAAGATTAGTGATGATTTTCCAAAACTATAGGATTCAAATATATGTAACTATGACAAAATTATATACATATATATATATATATATATATATATATAGTCCCGCTCAATGTTACAAAAAAAAAAAAAA
>QANX01006381.1:0-12379 GCA_003254975.1 Ochetophila trinervis | reverse complement strand
AAAAAAAAAAAAAAAAAAAAAAGGAAAAACTTTAGCATATCTTCTTTTCAGTTAATAGCAGATGGTATGTTTTACTATTGAACTGGAAGGCAGCCTCCTCGTCTTATCTGATCCAAAGCTGAACTTAATATCTGAAGCATCATTATGTGTCACATCGCTGGTTGTAGACGGGAAAGAAAATATGAGGGCAGGACCAGACTTCGCTGCACCAAAAGAGTATTTAGGAATATCATCTTCAGGCTGATGTTCACTGCTTCCTGAGAATGTAGGCATGATTGATGGTGTAGGTGGTTCAGAGAGCACCTCCGGGAATGCAGAAACCTGAAAGGAAAACCCAGAGCTATTATCGGAAGAAAATTTCCACTTCGACTCTGGCTTGTCAATGGAGATATTAGACAAAGCAGGCTTAGCTGACGAAGAAAGAGGAGGCTTCTTTTGAAAATTTGGCAACCGAGAGGAGGCAATCTTTGGGACATCCTGCCATTTTATATAAAAGAAAATTTTGCATTAGCTACATTTTTTTTTTTTAATATGACCACAATACAACATTACTTCAAGATAGTTCAATGCTTGGTTAGTCATCCAAAAACCAATTTTAACAAGGATAAAATACCTCAAGCAAACTCTCGCTTACAGAACCTCCATCACCACCATTGCTCATATAGGCATCAGAACCAGGAACTCTGCTTATTGCAGTATCAGTAGCTTTTAGAGTACTCTGCAGAAGAGAATTGCACTTATCAGCACTCTCTTTAGCAGAAGTTTTAGGGTTATCTGGATCCATGATCTTATCAGAGTTTCCATTTGGAATGATTGAAGGAGAATCGGAAGACAGAGTTTTCTTCCATGAAGTGACTAGCTTTAACTCTTCTGACTTATCTTTAGGAGTTGGTGTCTTTCTATCAATATGCTCCAAGATTGTCCTAGCAATCTGAGCAGTGTGTGGATGAACAGCTGGAACACCTTCAAATGTGTGTTGCTTTCTCTCTACTGACTGAAATTGGGAGCTGGTACTTGCTCCAACAAGTTCAAATTTTTTCCTCACAGCAGGCAAAAAGGCTCGGGAAGGATTTGTGTTTTCAACCATTGAAGGTCCAACTGAAGAATTAACAAAGACAGATCCTCTGGGCGGTGTTTGTGCCACAAATTTATGTCTTGACCTACGAATTGGTCCCACAGATCCATAGCAATCATCCAATGCATCAATCCTTGAATTAACCTATGCATTGAAGACAGAAAATAAAGCAACGAAGTCGAACAAAAAAACTTCCTCAGAATATCTCTTGTTCTTCAGGTAGTAATACAAATTAATGTTCAACAAACTTTCAGCCTCAAGCAAGTGTACCCAAGTAATTATTATCAAAAATAATTATAAGACTTGTACATACTGAAAATCTAGCCACAAATTCGCACCTAGTGCTTGGAAAGCTGAGCTTATGCAAGAGCAAAGAATAATAAATAAATAATAAAATAAACAAAATCAAGAGCAAAACAAGAAAAGGTAAAGTCTAACTTTACCCCCATAAAGTTGGATTCAATCGTCTTGTTTAACAGTATAAATTATTTTAACAAAAATGTTATGTCTCAGACAGCAATCAAATTATCATGAAAAATTAATAAACCACAGTGCTTTTGACTAAAATGAAAGCTAAACTGCTCCCAAAAATCTGCTAAACCAGCTCCTTTACATAACTGGGCTGTCAATTGCAAGGAACTAATGGACATCAATCAAACTACTTCAAGTCAAGCTTAAAATGGTTATATCAAGTAGAGCATTAAGCAATAAATGGACAAATAAAAGTAGAAAAAACAGGTTCTTGCCAAATCAAGGTTTCAACGCTGGCACCATTGGAGTGAAAAGTCAGGGCACATGAGAGCTGCCAAGGAAATTGTATGTTTTATCTAATTGTCAAGCAGAACATCTTAGCTATCTCTTTTCATTTGACTTTCAGAGGTGAGCTACCAACCACACCTATAAGTTCTGTACGCAAATAACCACTTTCATAATCCATCTGTAATTTATCAACCGCTTATACCAATTGAAAAAACTTAAACTGCTAGTACAAGTTTTCTTTTATTGGTAAAGAAAACTGCTACTAGAAGTTGCATAATGAGTCAGTTCCGTCTAAAAATACCAAAAAACTATCACTTCTTGCACTAATATACAATAAAAACAATTATATGGAAGGATCAATATGAAGCCAATGACATTGCAAGTATCACAAATATGAACAATTACCTGTCCAGATGTAGGAGTTTGTGATGGTTGCACGGAAGAAGGGATCAGCAACTTATTTCTATCACCTTGTAATTGTGATAACTGACATGTAAAAAAATAAAATCATTTTTCCATATAAAGATTGTATACTAGAAGGGTTTTATGGCCAACAAGCATGTTTGAGAACCCAGGACAGAAAACTAATAAAGAAGTTTGAAATTGTCACTACCAACACCCCTTTTTCAATCAAAAACAACCTCGTGAAGATCAAAAAGTGAACATTTCAAATTTTACTTTTCCATAATAACTGTTCAATTTTCAGACACCAAAAGCTTCTTGAGGTTTTGTGTATTTAATTTTAGCTAAACGCCAATCAAGATCCTCCAACAACCATCAAGTTCCTTCAACACTAGCTCCTTCCTCTGCTCTGAAACCTAGCATGATGCACAGAGAGAGACTCTTCAGAAATACCCTCCACCATCCAATTGTGCACCATTATCATAAGCCTTGCATGAAGGTTTGATAAGCCAGCAAAACCGAACCACAAAGAAGAGCCGGACGCTAGATAAGGTTTTGCCTTTCCTTGCTTTGGAAACACTAGTACATGATGAACAAGATGGAGACATATTCTTGAATTCTGATATTAGCTTTTAACAGTTTAAATAATGTCTTCTAGGTGGGCTCCCCAAACATGCTACTTGGGCAAAAAACCAGAATATTAAAACTTCAAATCCAAACCTCCAATGCCACATACCTTGGACTTGGAATTTGAAAAGATGCTTCTAGAGTAAGGGGTTCGTGGAAAATTATGAAGCCCAAATCTGCCTCTCTGACTTTGAGGTGTTGAATAACCATGTTGATCCTGTAACACAGCACCTGGCCAGTATCCAGATGGCTTAGGCAAAGGTGATCGAACAAATGGCTCTATTGCTAATTCAGAGCCATGCAACAAATTCCTTTCATCATTTGATATTATTCTCTTAGGAGAAATGCCTAATTCTGATGTTCGGCTTCCCATGTATGCCCTTGCAATCTCAATTGGAGAAGCACCAACTTTATCTGCCATCTGAAATTTTGTGTGCAGAAAGGTTATCCAAAAATATTATAATACAAGTATATAGCCCATATGATATTTAATGTTCAAACAAATGCAACTACCAATTACCATGCAACTATTCTCAGGAGTTTAAGCCATAACTGTAAATCTATCTGCTAACAAGTGCAGTATGAAAATTCCTAAATTTTGGAAAGTCCTACCAGAGATTTTTCATATTGCAGCAAAAAAATAGTAAAACCATAGGCTTTTGAACAGAGTGGCTGAAATTACAATAAATATAGCACTCATTTGCAAAGGGACATAAACAATATGATTTTCAAATCCATTAACTCTCATAAGCCCATTTGCCAGTATTCAGAGTAAGGCTTTTAATGTCATGGATCAAACAAGGCAACGTATTTTTGCTACTCTGAAATCTATTAGCAGGGCAGCAACTTCACAGTTTGACAGTTGACACTGTTCCAAATTAGGTACATTTCGAGAAAACCTATTGAATGTTAGTATTTGTGCTAACTCGGGAAGACAAAAAACCAGTTATTTTTCCCAATACAAGCAAACGGTTGGGCATATGTCAAGGTCTATAAATGGATAAATTCATTCTCAAGGCATGTCATTCACCAAAAAAGCAAACTATCGTGATACTCACAACTGACTGGGGAAGAGGAGTTGAGATACCCCATGCCCCATATTGATCTTCCTTATTTTCCTCAGCTTCTCCTCTTGCAGCCATACTCTGATTTTTCTGTTCTTGCTCCAAAGTAGGAAGTTCAACAGCCTTTGAATTTATTATTTCCATCAAACGACTAACTTCATCCCTGAAAAAAGAAATGGACAGAATTTAGAAAGGATGGCAAATTAATGTCTTAAATACTAAAACATCACAGACTGATAGCTTGTGATATAATAGTACATTTACATGAATCAGATGTGGGCCAAAATTGCTCCTCAAATATTCACATCTGCACATCCTCCAATATATATATATATATATAAGACAAAAATGAACTCATATGGACCAATACAAAGCTTTTTCCATGTTTATCTACATCTGTGGTAAAACGTAAAAAATTTAATGTCGTACGAATGCCTCAATCATCAATAGACCTCCTTGTTCATTCTATAGGTGAGGCAAGTTGATTAAACTCTAGCAGAAGGTCTTAACAGCTCCAATATCAGGAGGAAGTTCGTTTTAAAACTAGAAGTTAGACTACAATCAGGCGGCCAGCACTAAAAATAACTATTTGCGAATAGTATGGCTTTCTATTTCTGTGACATATTAGTTGTCCCAATACACTCAATGCAGCTAGCTCCTATGGCCCTAGCTTCTGCCTAGATCAGGAGGCAACAGTCCCCACCTTTACATAAGAAAAGTTGAACTACATCATTACACATTTAAAGGAAGAGATAGAGGCTTGCTTCTTTTCCTCAACTTGAAGGCTCTTGCAAGAAGTCCCAATATTAGTATTACTTTTTTTGCATGCTTGAGGCCAATACATCCTGATTAGGAACTCCAAGATAACAACCAAGAGAAATCTCTTGATGTTTGCTCTTCTCTCTTGCATGAACATGTTGAAGAGATTAAAAGAAACCAAGGTATAAATTTGTGTGAGGTTGAAACCAATCATGAAATCATGACTTAGGCCAAAGTTTAATATATATTCTTGGAAAATAAGACATAGAAAGCGTTTAATAAAATGTTCTTGTAGAATCTCTTTGTGACGCTTCCAAATTCCAAGGCTACAAATTTTCTCAGCATTAATGAATATAGCTTCATCGAGTTCTACTAGCGTAGTAGAATGGATTTTCATGACCATTTAAACAATGTGCTAGCACTATTTCTATAGCATTATCATAGAAAGCAACATATAGCTTAATTTCCTATATGTTAGCAGAGCCATCATCAGTTGTCACTGGTTCATAGCAAAAAAAAAAAAAGCCACAGCATTGAATGGCAAAGAAAATAAAATAAATATCAACTTAAAAATAAAGAACGATAAGACAACCAATAGCCATAACTTGCCTTGAAAAATGTTTCCCCTTCAGCAGCTGCTCAATTTCAGAAAGCCCATTCTCATCAGGTTCTTGCTTGTGCAAATCAAAGTCAGAAGCATTCTCTAATCTATCTGCTCTGCTAGGACCTGCTAATTCAGCTATTGGGGGCAACTCATGCTAGAAGAAATTACTCCCAGAAGAGGAAAAGAAAAACAAGACAATTATGTATTGACTTAGAAAAGCATAAATAACAAACTATAGTTCATAAAAGCATACTCAATGTCAAACAACTAGATGTCATACATTTGCTAGAAAAATAACCAAATTTAATGGTTCTCTATATCTGCCACAAAAACCAGGTTTTATGCATAAGATCTTTATGATGAAATTTTGACCATAAATCATTAGGTGTTACAAGGTCGCAAAAAGCTAAAAAGAAGAAATTAAAGTCTCACATTTAAGCTGCAATCATGATCGCTTCCATATGCATTTGGTTCCACCTCTGTGTCCCCTTTATCTGTTCAAAGACAATTCCACGGGTTATAAATAAAATAATGGAAAACCACCGCTCAAAACATAATCTTTCAAAACATCTAAGAAGGTAGAAAAATGCCAAATAATCTTTCAAAACATAGCTAAAGTCAGGAACAATCAAGGAATATATGTATAAAACCACGTACCATTAACTGGAGAAACGCATTCACAAAAGCTGGTATCGTTTTGTAACATGGTTAGTTTTTAGATCATGTGTTTTATAAACTTGAAGAGGGAAAAAAAAATTTGAACACAATTTGGTGTTTATTTATTTTTATTTTTCCTTCCTTAACTTAGATGCCTAACAAACTCTTAACTACTACTTACTAACACTTACCATAAGTAAGTACCACATGATTAGATAGAGAAAGAAAAAGAAAAACTAAAAACCACTACTTTACAAAAAGAAAAGAAGACCTAATTAAACTTTTTTTTTTTAATAAAAACCAGAGGGAAGAACAAAAAGACAGAAAATTGAAAGTGAATTCAAAAGAAAAACAGTGTGAGAAAGTCCTAAACCCTATTACTATCCGGCAGTCATCTTTTTCGTAAAAAAAATACGAATTTTCCACAATTTCAATACACAAAACAACCAAGACAGACTTCAGCACCAAAACCCTAGCAAATTACGCTTAAATAAAAAAAAATAAAAAATTGACAAGCACGGAGATTCAAAGAGCCATATCCAGTGAGGGCAGGAATGAACCGTGAGCTTCCACATTGGTCTCTGGCAAGGCAGAGGAAGAAGGCGATTTGGAGAAAAAGGAGGGCAAAAATCGGGTGGCGCCACTAGCGATGAGCCGGCACGCCGGATCAACAAGCTTGGACAGCCAGCGGCGCTGCCCCCTCTCGGCTTGGCTCGCCGCTGGACGAGCATATGGAGTTGTCAGCGGCTTCCGAGCTAATGGCTTCCGAAGTTTCCCGCCTGCGCCTCTACCTTCTCTTCCTCCGTACAACTCCGGCGTCGTACCCGAATCCCCCTCCATCTCTCTCTCTCTCACTCTCGACACTATTGGCTGCTGCTCACTGCCTCGGAATGGAGCGCGCTTTTTGACTGCTCATTTTTTTTTTTTAATATACTTTTTATAGATTTCGGTGAGAAGCGGAAATTTTTTTTTTGGTAAAAGTGAGAAGCTGAAATTTGGGGCTTCTTCTGTTTACCTTTTTATTTTTTGTAAATTTGGAGTTGATGTTTGACCACACCGTAGGCATGCAAAAGAAAAGTACAAAATTCAATTAAATAAAAAAAAAACAATATAAATTCGTAATATCGAAACTGTTAAATTTTATTTTAGATTGGGTTTGAAATTTAAATTTTGTTATGGATCAAGTTCGAAATGTGATCTATTGAGCTATTCTGTTGGACTGATTTAAAGTATGTTTATTCATGCCGGTTCAAATTTTAAACTAGTATAATTTATATTTGATTGTTATAAAATAAAGAAATAACAAAGAAACATACTATAAACATATGAAAGAGAATTGATTTTTTATTTTTAGTGTATATACAAGGGTGGAAGGAGTCTTATATATAGGTTTTTATATGACAGAAATAATACAATCTTAAAATATGATAATTTACGATCAATATTTATCTTATTTAAAATAATAATAAACATCTATAATTGATTTTATCATGATATTGATAATATACACTCCTCCTTAGATGCTTAGATATATGTGTTATTGTTGCCTTATTAAGATCATTATTAGAAAAATTAAATGGGATAAAATCATAATAAAGGAGTACAACCACATATTCTCTCCTTCAAAAAAAAAAAAAACTAACTCTTTATCAAATCTCATGATTGTTGCATTCCGATTTTATGTAAAAACTTCATAAAATGTTGATGTTGAAAGTGTCTTTGTATATACATCTACAGAATTGCCACTAGAGCAAACAAAATGAACATCAATAATTTTTCCTATAACAAATACATGTGGAAAGAAAAATTTATGGGAAAAATGTTTAGTTCTATCATTTTAATGTAGCCTCCTTCTATCTTGAGTGATACATGCATTATTATCCTCATATTGTGTTGTCGACTTATTACCGATAATCCATATGTTCCTATTATATTTTGAATAACAGAACTTAACCGTACACATTCTTTACTTGCTTCATTGATTGTTATGAGTTTTGCATGATTTCAAAAAGTTGCTACTAATTTGCTTTGTTGAATGCCATGATCGGGATATCATTACATAAAAATAGATCTCCAGTTTGAGAAATACCTTGATGTGATTCAGACAAATATTATGCATCAGCAAGACCAACAAGCTTTGTCTTTTATCTTTTTTTATAAAATAGTTACATATCAACTATTCTCCAAAGATAATAAAAAACTCGTTTGATATCATTATAATGTCGTCGTGTAGGGGATGACTTGTATCCTGCTAATAAATTAACAGAAAAAGCTATATCGGGTCAAGTATTATTTGCAAGACACGTTAATGCTCCTATAGCACTTAAATATGATATTTTAGGACTTAAAACTTATTCATTATCTTCTCATAGACGAAAATGATATTTTACCATATAAAGTTACCTAACAACTACTGGGGTGCTCAATGGATAAGCTTTATCTATGTTAAATCATTAAAGAACCTTTTTGTATAAGTTGACTAGTGGATACAAATCTTGCCTAATCAATGCTCGATCTGGAATCCAAGACAAATTTTTGTCCTGCTGAGATTTTTCATATCGAATTCTTTCATTAAGTATGTTATTGCTTTTAAAAGTTCATCAAGACTTCCAATAATATTTAAATCATCCATATAAACAGCAATAATAACGAGTTCGGATCCTTAATGAAAACACATGGACAAATGTGATCATTCATATAACTTTCTTTTAAGAGATATTCACTAGATAATTATACCACATATGCCCATATTGTTTCAAAACATACAAAAATTGTAATTTGTAGAATGTATCTCCCAAAATTTTTATTCTTGCATTTTAAAACCTTCAGGGATTTTCAAAGAAGTGTCACTATCAAGTGATCCATATAAATATGCAGTTACAATATCCATGATATGCATATCCAATCTTTCAAATGCTGCCAAATTAATTAAAGATCTTAATATTATTGAATCCACCACTAGAGAATATGTCTACTCATAATCAATACCGAGTCTTTATGAGAAACCTTGAACCACAAGTCTAACTTTAAATTTAAAATTTTCATTTTTCTCATTTCAATTATGCTCAAAAATCCATTTGTATCTTACAGATTTAACATCTTTCAGTGTTCGAACAATAGTTTCAAAAACTTCACGTTTAGTAAGTGATTCGAGTTCTGCTTGAATTGCATCTTTCCATTTTGGCCAATCAATTTTACATCTGCACTCCTCAATTGACTTTCGTTCTTAATCATTGTTTTCCTTCATAATTTCAAGGGCCACAAGATATGAAAAAATATTATCAACGATTATGTTATTATGATTCCGTAATTCCTCAGTATAAATATAACTTAAAAAGATCTTGATATTTCAATATTTTCAAGTGCTTGATCTTTATCTGGGGCATCGATTTCCTCTAATATGTCATCAAGTACATTAGCTCATTTTCTTTTCTAATGGGCTTTATCTTTTGAACTAATAGGCCTACCCTGTTTCATGGGTATAGTAGACTTATTTCAGACTTGTTCAATGGGAACATTAATCTTTGCAGGAGAATTTATAGATGATGTGATTTAGTCACCCTTTTTGTATCAGTGAATGTATATAGTAATTGATTAGCTAATCATTGTAAATGTATAATTTTCTGAACTTCCAGTTCATATTGATTTGTACGATGATCAAAAGAAGATAGAGATGCTGCCCTTCAAGTGATCTCATTTTTCAGCTCTTTCTTTTCTCCCCCTAATGTTGGAAAAATTATTTTGTCAAAATGATAATCAGCAAATCGAGCAGTATAAGTATCACCCATCAGAGGTTCAAGATATTTTATAATGGACGGAGATTCATAACCAATATATATACCTTTATATCTTTGTGGACCCATTTTAGTGCGTCGTAGTGGAACAATAGGAATATATGTTAAGCAACCAAATGTTCTAAGATGAAAAATATTTGGCTCTTTTCCAGAAGTCAATTGTAATGAAGAATATTTATGGTAAATTGCTGGTCTAATGCGTATAGTGCTACTGCAAGCAAAATTACATGCCCCTATGCAGAATTAGATAGCTTTATTCTCATCAATAATTGTCTAGCGATTGATTGGAAAAGTTTGATAAATGATTCAGTTAGACCATTTTGTGTGTGAACATGGGCAATCAAATTTTTAACTAGAATCTCAGATGTTATACAATAGTCATTAAAGGCTTGAGATGTAATTCAATAACATTGTCAAAATGAACTGTTTTGATTGTGTAGTCAGAAAATTGTACTCGTAGTCTAATTATCTGTGCAAGAATTAGGAGATGACAAAAGAGGCATGTGTGACCATCTACTAGATGCATCTATTAATACCATAAAAATATTTAGATGGTCCACGTGGTGGGTGAATGGGACCACATATATCTCCTTGTATACTTTTAGAAAATTTTGAAGATTCTAATCCAATTTTGATTTGTGATGGTCTAATGACCAATTTGGCCATAAAACAAGCAGCATAAAAAAACTCGTTTGGTTGAAAAATTTTCTAATCTCTCAATGAATGTCTATAAGAATTTTCTATGACTTCTAGGCATCATTGTTGACATTGGATGACATAATTGGTCATGCTAAATGATGAATGTATCCATATCAATAAACTTTTAATTCGTTACACCATGTGATTCAATTACATTGATATATGTATAATATAATCCCGAGGGGAACGTTGGTAGTCTCTCTAATATATATCCCCCTCCCCCCCCAGATATTGTTGATGTAATGCATAAATTCATTATTATTCTCATTAATTGTTTCACTGTGATAATTATTATGCCGTCTATCGTTAAAGCTCAAAAAATTTCTTCTCAATTTTGAAGAGTATAATATATTACTAATGAGAATTTTTGTACCATAAAGAAAAGCAATGTTTGTTGTTTTGGAGCATTCAATCAGATCTGCAGATCATGATATAGTATTTACACTTGCTCGTAGTAAATTTAATTGGAAAGAATATATTATATCTTTTAGAATAGTGTGTTGCAATATCAACTAACCATATATCACCTCGATCAGTCATAGTATTAATAACATGTATCTATAGAAAATAAAGCATATATTTAATAACATAAAAATTATTTTTAAAAATAAAACCAAATGTTAGTCCAAAGAAGTTAACAAAATTTTGAAGACACATAATTCCTATAAAAAACAAATAATAGTCCAAAAAGTACGATAAATAAATAAACATCCTATAAACATAATTCCTAATAAATATTCCTCAACAAATATATGTAACATCCTAGAAAGTGTTATTTAAAGGACCATATGAAACTGTGTTTTCTGAAAGAGGAACATGATTGACCATTCTAGATAATTCAATCATATTTGTCTTATTATTTGTTTTTTTTTGGCATCTTTAGAAGCTTTGTAAAAATCAACAAGTACATGGGGTGCCAATGTCCTTGAGAACCACATCTAAAATAATTATTTTCATAAATTTTTGTATATGCACCTTTCCATTTCTCCTGATGGGAAATATTATTGTTCTTAAAAGAATGATGATTATGGCCACCATAGTTATTGTAGCCACCACGGCTATTATAGCCATCACGCCTATGAAAATTCTTTCCTCCTCGACCATGCATACCACCTCGTCCACGTCCTCAATTATTGGATGATGTTGCATTTACTTTAGGAAATGCAATTGATCTAATTTGTTGAGATTGATAATTTTTCATCAATAGTTCAATATTCTGTGCAGAAACAATGAGACATGACATTAATTCAAAATATTTTTTTTAAAACCTCGTTCTCTATATTATTGCTGCATGAGCACATTTAATGCATGAAATGTGGAAAATGTATTTTCCAAAATTTCTTCATCACTAATTTTTTTTCCACATAATGTCAATTTGGAGGTGATTTTTAACATAGCAAAATTATACTCACTGACATATTTAAAATCTTGTAATCTTAAATTTATTCATTCATATTGAGCTTTCAGTAAGTTTACTGTCTTTTGGTTGACATATATATCCTTCAATTTTTTTCGAAAGGAAATTCGAGTCTTTAGCAGTGAGATATTCATTTTTGAGTCTTTCATTTAAATGATGGCGAAGGAAGATCATTGCTTTCGCACGGTCCTGTTGAGATGTTGTGTTTCCTTTTTTTAATTCTATTTCTAAGTAGAGATGTAAAATGGGTCATGCCGTGTTGGCCCGATCCATTTAAAAGTTGGTCCGTTAGTGCTCGTGCCAGCCCATTTATTTTTTGTATCGTGCTCGTGCCGTGCTCGTACCAGCCCATTTAGTTTTCGTGTCGTGTCAAGCGTGCTATTGGCCCAAGCACTTATATGCTCATGCCATGTTCATGCTGGACACATGTCGTGCTCGTGTCAGACATGGATCGTGCCAGTGCATGTGCCAATTATATGTTGCATATTTTTTATAATATAAATTATATAGCTGAATAAAAAT
>QANX01006380.1:34311-52611 GCA_003254975.1 Ochetophila trinervis | reverse complement strand
CCACGAGCATCCATGCTAGAAGAGCGCTCGATGCCCACATCACCGGCGGTTTCCGGTCATGGAGCCGATTCTTTCCTCCTCTTCTGGGCCTCCTGAGTCGATTCCGGTACCCGTTTGCCTCAAATCTCGTTCGTTCAGGCAGTATGAATGGAGGAAGCTCGGCCGCCACTTTCTGGCCATTTTCTGGCCACCACCGATGGCGGTTGGACGAGGTAAGTCCACGATTGTATCCTACTCTATTCAAGCTTCGTTTTGATATATAATTTCCGTATTTTAAGTGAGTATTGGAATTAACCGGTCTTGAGCAGTGTTGTAAATAACGGTTAAAATAGGAACTATGGATGATTGGTGATATAGATACGTGTGTAGTTGTGTTTTGGTGTTTGCTGTAGAATGAATTGAGATGCTGAGATTTTAGGATTAATTGTGTGATTGAATTTTTTAATTATTGATAACGGTTTCAGAATATATTATATAATCGAAATTACGATGGTTGTGAACAGTTCTGTGAACTAAATACGTATGTGTTATAGCCAATTTGTGTGATCATCGCTATGTTGAATGTGTATGTAGATTTGATTATATGAATTTTTATGGAAACTGTGGATGGTGAGGCGGATGGTGATGTGGATGGTGATGTGGAGATAAAGGATCGTGATGATGATTACATTTATGCCACGATGCCTTAGGGTGAAGGATCGTGATGACTGGTTGTTCTATTATGTGAAGTTAGAATTGTTAAGGAATAATGTGTGATAATTATATATTATGTTATTTCTCTAGAGTAAATGCATAATATATGGGTATAGATGAGAACTGCTTGGGTGAGGAATTCTGCCGCCAAGCTATGTATATTATTATTTGTTAAATGTATTTGAAAAGCATTGAGGGAATTAAAAGTGTTTATGATATGTTAAGTGAGGAACGTGTGCTGAGTTATTGATGTGATGGGCAGTAGCATATTTGGTGTAAATATGCTTTAAAGAACTGCAGGTAGCTTGATCCCTAGCAAAAAAAGTATGTAGGCAGCTCAGTCTTCATACTAAGTCCAGCTACGAATTATAAAAATTTTGTATTGGTTTGACTGGGATATGTGTGCTGGTAGTTGGAAATTGTATAGGAATGTTTTCTTTGCAGGAATTGCAACTATTTGTATTTGGGGATGTTGTTAAAACAAACGAGATGCTGCCGAAATTTTTAATAAAATTTCTGGTAGTATAGAGTTGTCCCTTTGTTGAATTTTATTTATTAAGAGCTTGGTAGGAATAAAAACTGCTTATTGGCTTAATGGAAATATTAAGTCATGCAGTCAGGATCCAAGTGGGTCGGGTCCTGTCATATATATGTATATTGTTGTCGTCTGATTTTCGTCACTATGATGTCACGCGATATTTCCCTGACTGGATCTCGGATTTCGTCCCTGACCCCTGCAAGATGAGACAATGGCGTCAGACTGGGGGTCGGTGGTGTCACCGGCGTTCCCACTCCGATGCCTAAGTCAGTTACAAGACTACTCCAGAAACCTCATTCAGGTCTCCCTCAGGTATCCCACTGCGCAGCCTACCTGGAGTTCTGCGCTGAGGGGCCCTCCTGAAACCTATCAAAGGTGATGATGGCGACTGGTCTAGGCTTGTTAGGGAGTGTTTAGGGTTCAAATCTCCACAAAACTATCCCCTTCCCACTCACCTAACCTTACCGTAAGTACCTCATCTTAATGGCTCGGATGCTAGGGTTATGAACCCTCATAAGCTAGGATTGTGACACCTGGACTCGGAGAATAAGGTAAGTATTTAAGCCATGAACTGAAGGTCAACGAGGCTTACTTACTCCATCATCCAAGACCATGTCGGACCTGTGCTTGTTCTCGGCCCTGCCTGTTGGGTCGGGCTTCACTTGCTCGTGACTGGTAGGCCTCATTCACGATGACCTTTGTGGGCTTTGAAGGGGCCTGGGAGGTTCTCTAACCCATATCCCAAAAATTCCCATAACATTAGCCCCCATGACTAGCCCGATTTTCAACCACGGTGGTTTTCACTTTTGTAATGCAGAAAACCTGCCTGGGCCTTCTCAACCTATTTGAAATTTCAGTTCCTGCCTTTGCCCTGTTTGGGTGCGGAATTGGTGCGAGTTTCGAAGACCCACTCTTTTCTTTTTTAGAAAAAAGGTCTGCTACCATTAACTGCCCGACCTATCCAGCCCATCCATTTTGATCCGATGGTTAAGGCATGTTGGTACGGTGTCAGGCGCCTTTTGAGCTTTCCATAACTGTCAACGTGGGAAAGAGAAAGTGGACGTGACTCTCGCCACCTCACCTCCCTCTACACTGGAACGTGGGTAGGCACTCTCTCCTCACTTCCTAACCTAATCCCACAATCTCAATTTCCTTTCGTTTTGGCCTCTTCAGACCGAGTTTTTGAGTTCACGTTCATTGATTCTTATCATTTTTTTGGGATTCTTATGATCATCTTCAGCTGATCTTTGTCTTCCTTTGCTTCACCTTTCGGTCTGGTGCTTCTTAGATAAGGGTTTGTGCTTGCCTCTCTTCCTTCTTCGTTTCATTTTTTTTAAACCTGTTCTAAACCTTCTTTTGTTTCCATGGCTTAGCTTTGTCGGAAACTTGTCATGCCGAAGACTTCTGACACGTAGAGACTCTTTTTTCCAAACGCAAAGGTATGCCTCTTTCCTTCGTTGATGGCTGACTGTGTGCTACGCATGATGTATATTTGTTTGTTTCTTTTTTATTATACAACTTGTTTTCGATGGTGTTTGTTGCCACTGGCTCCTCTCTAGGTTGTTCCTTCCTTCCCTGGAACTTGTAGCCGTCTAGTCCTCTCTCATTCTTTCCTTATAAGCCTTAAGGGATTAGGTCCCTTTGTCCCAATCTTGTATAGCCTGGTGATTAGGTGTCTGCATTGTTTATAGCACAAGACTTTCCTCCCTGCGTGTCTACATTGTTCATAGTATAAAAGCTTTCCTTCCTTCCTAACAGTCCTCCTTGTTATTTTCTGATGTCAAACACTTCTACTAGTAGTAGCAGTGAACCGCTGCTACAATTGCCCGCTGTTCCTATCAGTTTTCAATTTTTCCACAGCCCCCAGCCTAGGCTCATTCAAGAGTTTAAGCCTCTGCCCCTTGCCAGAAGAAAATCTAGGCTACTTGTCGGCATATTCTCTCCCACAAGCTCTGACCATGGGTTTGTAGAAGTTTCTGACTCAGAGGAGACTGAGCTAGAAGTGGCCGAGCCCTCAGTGGCTGTTGATATGACGGGTCCCACAGGGTTTCTGGTTCATGTTGTTAGGGCCACTCAGGCCACTATAGCCTCTAGGACTGCACAGGGACAGGCTGGGCCCGGGGGCATACATAGAGATTGCGACTTTGCGAGGTCTGACCTGATTGAATTAGGCCTCGCTAATTTGCTGTAAAGGTTCCCTCTACCTGAAGGCATGACTGTCAGGCTTCCCAAGGTGGGGAGTCTGCGAGTTCCCCTCCTCCTGGGGAGATAGCCTTAAGTAGTTGGTTCTTTGACTGTGGGCTCAGATTGCCTCTAGCCCTCTTCGTTTGGAGGCTCCTCAACGAAATTAACCTAGCCCTCTTCCAATTAGGACCCAATGTTTGGAGATCCATGTTCTGCTCCTTCGTGCTGTGGAGGGAACATTTTCAATCAGACCTTACCCTTTCAAAGATCTAGGCCCTCTTTGAGATTAGACTGATTCCTAAGCATGCAGCTCTGTACTATGTCTATCCACGTAGGAGGAAATTCATCCAATTCCTGCCTGAAATCACTGGATGGCAGAAGGACTAGTTCTTTGTTGGTGGTTGCTGGGAGGCTGGATCCCAGGGAACCAGGTATGCGGTGTTTATGCCTCAGTACTTTGGGGGTCGAAGTCATGGATGGAGCTTATCCCCCCTCTTCTTGGTCAAGTCAGCTGTGCCATGGTGGACGCCATCCTTGGTTTGAGTCTCATCGAGAGGGACTACAAATCCATTTGTCCGAGGAGAGGTTATCCCTAGGTATGAATTAGGGGTGACCTTCCTGTTTACATTCTTTTCATCTCGCGATGTTTCTAACTAATGTTTATTGGCTTTTGCAGCCATGAATGGTCAGGCAAGGATGAGCAGTTCTCGGAAGGACCTGCCTGGGCGCTGCCCAGGGAGCTGACTGACCTTGGTGAAGTTCTAAAGTCAGCGAAGCTAACGCATGGTTCCACCCCTCGTGGCTCTGTATCTGCCTCGAAGCCAGCTTCCCTGGTGGGGAAGAAACTTGCCTCCGGATCACAATCTCGATTTGGGGAAGAGTTATCCTCGAAAGGGAAAGCAGTCCTTCATGCGTTGAAGGGCAAAGAGCCTTCCACCGGAATGGCTGAGGATGAAATGGTGCGCCTCCTTTCTTATCTGGTTGGCCCGCTGGCTGTTCTTCTTTGGGAAGTTCCTCCTTGGGAAGACAACCGACGCAGCAACTCCCCCATTTCCTTCTTGGCTGACGAGGCATTGTGTCAACTGGCTTCTATGAGTTTTTTGAACAAGTAACTCCTCTCTTTCCTTTATCTTATATCATGTTGATCTCTGATTAGTGTCATTTTCTGCAGGCTTTCTTGTCAGTCTTCAAGGTCCATGAGCTGGTGGAGATTAAGCTCCAGGAAGCCGACATGTCCTTGTCCTGCCTCAAGGAAGTGGAGATGGAACTGGAGGGGTCCAAACAATGCATGGCTGAGCTGAAGTTCGTACTGTCCAGGAAGGAGATGGAGCTCCCGAGGAAGAATGAGGAGCTGAAGAAAAGGATTTGTGCTCACCAAGGAGCTTGAGTGATAGGACCCATCCCACCAGGGTCCTGCCTGCGTGACCTAATGTTACCACTAAGCTACAAGCAGTCAATAAAATTCGTTACACTACTATTCCAAAGCTGACGAAACCAACAGACTAAAAGAATTTTTCTACTGCCAAAAATTTTATTAAAAATTTTGACAGCATTTCGACTGTTTTCTAACCCTCCCCAAAATGCTAAAAGTCATAACCTGCAGGGAAGAACATTTCTATACAAAATTTATTCTACCAGCACGCCTTTCTCACACAAATAAACCACATTTCTGTACACAACCCAACACTTAAACAAATATATTGTCTAAGTACGGTGTAGCTGGACTCAGTCTAAAACTGAGCTGCCTACATACCCTTTTACAATGGATCAAGCTACCTGTAGTTCCGATCGCATATTCACGCTAAATATGCCGCATCTGATACAATTACTATTAACCCTTCTCAACAATTTAACAGAATATTACTTATAGCTTGGCAGCATAATCCCCCGCCAAGCAGCTCTCAATCACCAAATCATTTATTCTAGGGAACCATAATACAATATATAAATTCTGCACATTGTGCATTAATCAATTTACACCAATTTCCATATTTTCAATCACAACAATTCAATTTAAAATAAACGTTCCCAAAGTAATTTATTCATTATACCCAAATCCACATACGCAATCCAATCGATTATCAACAATCAAACCGTAATTCAACTAAATTCGAACACAATTCTTTCAAAAATTTACCCACCATACTCAGTGCAGTAATCACATAATATATATATAATTTTTTTTTCCACAATTTAATATATAAATTTCACACAACCAAACTGCAATTCAGCTAATTTCAACCCACAACACTCTTAGTAATTATTTAGTATTCACGGAACTCGGTCACAAATATAAATATATATATATATGCGTATATATTTATACCACAATTCAACTCTCAATCATAACAATTTAGTTAATTTAACAATAACCACACACACAACGATTTAATATAATTATTTTTCGTAACCATTTTTCATATTCACGACACCCGGTCGCACTCTCACACCCTGTAATAAACTCTCGGCATGTCAATGCGTTCCGCAGCAACCACCAAACACAAATATACACATTTGTATCACCGATTGTCTATAATTCCTATTTAACCGTTATTAATAACATCGTTTGAAACTGGGTAATTCACAATATTTATCTATAATACCCGAATTATATATTGAAATGAAGCTCGTAACCAGTAGAATGCAACCGAGCATTTACCTCGTCCAACCGCCGCCGGTGGTGGCCGAAAAGTGACCGGGAAGTGGCGTCCGATCATTCTTAACTCGCACCGTCCACTCAAGTGAGCTTCGAGATAAACGGACATCGGAATTAGCTTCGAGAGGTCCAAAAGAGAGGGACCGGACTGATTTCATCGCCGGAATCCGCCGGAATCCGGCGACCGAAGGTGCCGCGGGTCCGCCGGTTCCTCTGCATTTTCAGGCAAATTCTGGGGTTTCCACGGGCAGGGATTGATGGGAAAATGACGTAGGAGGCGCGAGCTACCTTTTCCGGGTGGTGGTGCGGCCTAGCCTCGCCGGAATCCGGCGATCTCAAATTTTCCCTCTAACCGGTTTAAGCTCGATTTTCGATGATCTGAGCTACTTCACGAACTGCCGCCGGCAGGGGAAGGTGTCCGGGCAAGTGGGCTTCCAAACCCAGGTGGGGGCGCAGCTGATTGGCACCGAAAACGGCCAATTTCTGGCAAAAAGATCCGACGGCAAGTGACGGGAGGAGAGAGAAGGAAACCGGGGGGGCTGCGCGTGCGTGTGTCCTGACCCTTCTGGGTATTTACAATTAAAGGCAGGGGCAAAATAGTAACTTTCACCCTGCCTGTAACATCCCATCCTGAGAAAATATTGGAAATTTCTCAAAATTGACCAAGTTGACCGAGTTTGATCTCGCGAGGGGCTCAGGGTTGACTTTGTGTGTGAGCATGCTATGGCTTTGAACGTGGTACTGATGCGTAGAGCTAGTCGATACGAGTCCGTAGACTAGCAGCAAGCTCGATTTGGAGTTAAAACCGAGAAGTTATAACCGGAAAAGTGTGAGGGGTATTTTGGTAAATTGCTGTGGCAGGGCAAAATGACCATTTTGCCCCTGCCTTTACCAATTTTAATTCCATAAAGCTCTGGATTTTGGGAGGAGGACCCGAAGCCTCCCTCTCCTGGCGCCAGCCCCCGCATTCGCGTACCCACCGCCTCGCCGGACTGGCCGTCTTCCGGCCAAGCCAAGCCGGAAACTGCTCCGGCGACGAAGCCGCGACCTCCTCTCTTCGATGACACCGGTGGCTCGCCGTGAAGAAGTCTGGATCGCCGGAAACCGAGGAGGGAGCAGCTCGCGGTCATGGCGTGTTTGCCAGATTCCGGCGTGGAACCGGCCAACCCACCCTCGGGAAAANTTAAGAGGTTTTCTTCAAGTTATCCCATGATGCATTACAGTGCTAAATTATCTCTTTGGCTTGTGATTTCTTGCTCC
Organism: Ochetophila trinervis; assembly: GCA_003254975.1. Lineage (NCBI taxonomy): Eukaryota > Viridiplantae > Streptophyta > Magnoliopsida > Rosales > Rhamnaceae > Ochetophila > Ochetophila trinervis. Next base: position 45,280 of record QANX01006380.1, on the reverse strand, counting down.
TGGCTACTTTAGTTTCTTCCTTGGTGCAAACAAGCCTCTCTAAGATGGAATGAGCCTCAGTGGACAATTGCTTGGAGCGATCGAATTTTTCTTCAAAGTTGGCTTCTGCAATTGATAGTTTTTCTTTCAACCCTTTGATTACAATTGCTAGAGCGGTGGCTTCTTTTTTCTCTGCCGAATGGTCAGCATGCATCCAGGCAAAGTCAGCCTGGAGGGTAGAAAGTGAAGTAAAAATGGTCTCGGCCTCCTCGATATCACATCGTGCAGATAAGAAAAAGTCCACGTCTTGATCAAAAGAAGCATGAAATTCAGCGGCACAAGAACAAAGATTGTCATCTACTAATGAAGTCTTGCTGAGAATCTCAAATGATGTGAGTAGTTGGCTTCGGATGTCATCTTCGGTAAGGACGTCGAAATAGTTTAGTGCTCGCTGAACTGTATCAGTCTCAGCGTCATCTGAATCGGTTTCATCGACAGCAAGAATTGCTACAGCCGGAGTAGGAGGGATTGGTCCAAGCAATTCTTCGACATCAAGAAAAGTATCATCTCCAAGATCAAACTCGTCCAGAAAGGTTATATCTTCATGTTTTATATATATGATAAGTATAAGTTATCATCAACTAAACAGCTTGGAGTGTCAGGAAAAAAAGAGTACCTTGGAGCTGTTCTTTGGAGGATCCTCTATGACGGAAGGCGAGGCTGAAAGAGATGTGTTACGCACCAAAATTATCTCAGAAGGTGTGGTTAAAGGAGAAGGCTGAAAGAGATGTGTTATTGCCCAAAGTGTGACCGACCTGTCAAAATCCAAAAGAAATTCATTGAAACAAACTGGCATGCACAACTAGGAGAATAAACTGAAAATAGAGTACCTATTTTGTAACAACATCAGGGCATATATCTTTTGCCGGAGACAAGTCACCACAAGGAGACTATACAATGGCCCTTTGGTCCTCAAAAGTGTGATGTGGATTTTCTTGATTTGGACTGATAGATATATCACATCTTTTCCTTTTCTTAGAAGGAGTCTCAGGTGATATAGATGATTCTGTAGAAGAGACTGTTGGAATGTTAACCTAAACACATTAAGTAGAAAACTAGTTTGACATAAGGGACTTACCGTTATTTGGGGTCTGGCATGGAGAAAAATGTAATGACGGATTAGCTGGAAGCAAAGAACAACCGTCAGAAGCTTTAGTAGTAGGATCATGTCTGGAGAAAACACGTGTAGCTACATCTTTGGCAGGGCACCGAAACATGGAGTGGGTATATTTTTCCCACCACTCATCAAAGTTTCGAGTTACATTGGGATTGCACATGAAAAGAATGTACTTGAAAGAATAACTCGATCGTTTGAATGCAACATTGCATTTTTCATACTCATCTATGGTAGAGAAGGATGGCCGATGAATGGAGCATTGATTGAATGAAGACACCCATGGCACAGGGATAGCTTGATAAAGACCAAATTGTCGAGCAACAAGGTTCAGGCAGTAGACTTCCACACCACATTGATTGGATTTAAACCTTCAGCCAAAAGGAAGATCTTGGTTGAGTAATATGCTAGACCAAATTAATTTTAATGACTTCATCCGTGGAAGGTTGCTTTCTACGCCTGAATAGGTTTAAGTGCCGAGTCCAGCCATGGAGAAAGGAATGAATATTTGGTTGGCTCAGTAAATGCTTCTGGGGCCCTATGATGGGTGGAGTAAAAGAAGTCAAAGCAAGTCATGGCGAAATGACCCAACAAGCCCATATGTAGAATTTGCTGTCCTAGAATAGTATTAGGCCAGCTAGTTGTGAGAGAATGCCTCTTTTCTGTGAAATAAGCATGGAGCCAAAGCTGTAGTATCCAAAGGGGACCAGAATGGTGAGGATCCATATCTGACTTGACAACATTGTTTATTCCACAGTATAGATGGCTGAGAACTAGCGGTCCAAATGCGTATGGTGAGTAAGATGTGAGAGCCTCTGCTATATGAATATATCCTTTCATTACCTGCACTGAAGCTACACAAAAGATGTACCTACATACCTACATAAAGAGGAAGGCGAGATTTTCTTTTTTTTAGGGTGGATCATCTTTTCCACGGAGTGTTTTCAAAAAATAACAGTAAGTCGATTCCTGCTTTGGAAATTTAGCTTCTTCATAGCGTGGTACTCCACTTTGAGTTGAGGGAGTAACTGAAAGGAATTCGCCATGAGGTCTGATGCCGAGGAGAGCTGCCAGATTCAACAAGGTGGGTGTCATCATGCCGAACTGGAAACTGAAAGTGTTGGTGACTGAAGACCAAACGCATAGTGCAACAGCCAAAAGACCCTTGTCACATGGAATGTTGAGACACGACAGACTTATCACACCATAAATTCCAGACTTATGCCAGATGTCGCCGTAATGAGGATCCAAGCGATCAACCCATGAGATCTAATCTGAAGGAGTGATAGGCCATGATTGGAAAGGCTTGGGGTCTTTCCATTTAGTTCAGTCCAAGGTTTTCGAAGAAAATGGTAAATTTTTGTCTGGTCGGGATTGAAATATAGAATCCACTTCTCGAGGCATTTTATTTTTGAATTGAGGTCCAAGGCTGAATTCTTTAAAAAGTGAATTCCTTTCGATCAAAATTCTATCATCTACGGCATCCTGGGAACGTCTGATGGCGTGTTCAAGCTGTTCCAAGTAAAGAAGTTTACTTTTGTCAGCAGCTTGAAAATAAAGTCATTCAATTATTCAGGTTTAAAGAATGAAGTTTGATTAAGCGCGTTAGCAGGTCAAGTTATTCCTACACAAGGTTGAGATGGTGCATCAGGAGCCTCTTTGTTTTGAATTTTTTGACCTGGATAGGGTTTGGTCTGCATGATTGCAATTTTGAAGCCGAATATCTGCAAATAAAAATTCGGTTTGAGTAAAAATATATATACATATATACATGTATTTTTTGTATTGTTTTTATTTGTGTGGGAGACAGATATAATTGCATGCAGGGGCATTTTTTCCAAGTCCATATTGCTGCAAAAAGCCCAGGTCCGCGCCTAGCCCAATCCGCGCGAGTCCAGTCCGTGAAGCCAGCCCCAGGTCTGTACCTCCTAAGCCAAGTCCGTGTGCAGCAGCCTAGGTCCACGTGCAGCAGCCCAGGCCCGGGTGCTCCATTCCACGTAGAACTTCAGCGATCCAGCTCAGCCCACTCCCGAGTCCAATCCGCAGCCCTCGTGCCTCGTCCAGTCCCAAGCCCAGCTCGTGTCCGGCCCGGTGCTTCTTTATGTGTCCAACTTTAGCGATCCAGCTTAGCCAGAACCCGAGTCCAATCCGCAGCCCGCGTGCCTCACCCAGTCCCAAGCCCAGCTCGTGTCCAGCCTGCGTCCACGCACCAAGTTTCCAACCCACACTCTAGCAAGTCCAGCTGCGTCCAAATTCCACTGTAGATCGTCTTCTCCACGCTGCCAACTGTTTCAGACGTACTTTGGTGGAATTTTTGCTAAGTTTTCTCCAGCACCGCCACAACGAATTCAACCACACATCATTGAGAAACCATTCCCTGCCACTGCGAATCCAATTATGCCCGCAGCAGAATCAACCACTACGCCGCTGCTAACCCAATTCGGCTCGCCGTGCACTCAACTTCACTGCCAAACGTTGGTACCGTCTGGTACTGCAGATCACAGAACATTCTTTGGCAATAAGGGCTGTCATATGCTTTTGCGTGGAAGAACACAAGGAAGTATTTTGCTCGAGTATATCCAAGTTTAATGTGGAGTTTTTTGTCACAAATAACAGATAAAAAAAAAACACATGGCAATGAAACATGGCATATGCATGAGTACAAGCAACAAAATATATATCACATATGCATGAGTATAGTTTTGTTCCCTTACCAAGGAAGGTGGCACCAAGTTTTGAGTGCTTGGAGATCACTGCAAATAAAAAAATGCATACATAATTTAGAACACAGGTCTCGGCTAGGTTGTTTAAGTGATACATATATATGTATACTTTATTTTGGAATTAAGGGCCGGCAAAGAAAATAATTAAAAAAAAAAAGAACAAATGAGGTTTGATAAAATAAATAAAACAAATTACCTTGATTTTGACGTTGAAGTAAGAGACTACGTTCAATCAGATTTTTCAACAGAAATTATCAATATGCACTGCAAAGAAAATACCCTACAGTGAGTCTTGGAATGAACTAAAATCAGTCATAAAGTTTGAGCAAAGATAAAAGTGAAACCGAACTTACTTGTTGGACTGCAAACGGAGAGGGTATTCTATGGTGAGTGTCAGCGGCATGTGGGTGCGGCTAGGGTATTATCAATGGTTGTGTCAAGAAGATTAAATATATGGAGGCTGCAATTTTTTGTTAAGCGGAGGATTGCCAATTTTTTTTTCCGGAAAGAAATATATTTTCTGGGATATTTTGTTCGATTGAGTTTACAAAATATATTTATATTTTTGGAAAGAAATTTGGCAAGAGGGACATAAGTTACAGTCTGCCAATTTTGAAGTGCTTATAGTTGGAAAGATGCATATCACTACATTTTTGATGGTGTGGATAGTTTTCATGATCAATTTTGCTTTGCAATTTTTACCACAAAATTACAAAGTAAGGGGGGCAATGTTTGGACCATATACTTAAATTTTCTAAATTAATATTTTTATTTATCAAAAATATTAATTTTTTGTATTTAAGTAAATTTATACTTGTCCTACATCATTTAAAGATGAAAAAGGTTGAAAGTTGTACAAGTATAAATACAAAATTTGGATATTGAAAATGGAAAAAGTCTCACATCGAAAGCAGAAGGGTTTGGTGAGCCATCTCTTCTTATATAAATTGGAGTTTTACCAACTTTGAAAAGGGCTCGCGCATCCACACACACCAGATAAACATAGACTACTTAGTTTATTCTCGTTAGAATTTACTTCGAGTAGTCAAGTGTTTTAGTTGAAAATTTTAATTAAAAGTCCTTTGATCTGAAAGGCATTTTGTAACCTTTAATTATTTTGTTCTCAGGAATTAATACAATCGTTTGATTTAAGTCTTATATTAATTGGCGCACATTTTATTTATTTCTTTGGATTGTCTAGGTTCGAAGTGGCACGCTCGCACACTTGAGACGACTGATTGTTTTGTTTTATACCAACACAAAGCTACCTTTACCTCTTGTATTTCTTCCTCTACCAAATCCTCCATTTCTATTTTCCATATTCTAGTCTCTGCTTTGTGATAATTTCTTATTACTTTTGGATCATACATTGAGCTTGGATTAAAAGGCATTCTCAATTGATTATTCAGAATGTCTAAACAATATTTGCTCAGATTTCTTCAATGAACCCATCAGCTCATACATAGTCATACTTGCAATATCTTTTGTTTCTTCCATCACAATCACTATCGGGTCAAACTTTTCAAGCAAGCTAAATGAAATCTTCTCAAAAATCTTTTTATCAAAAAAATTTCACCATTAATTTTCATTTGATTTACAAGTTTGTAACTCTAGCTGAAAATTCATTTAAGATTTCATTTCCTTTCATTTTTAAATTTTCAAACTCTCTTCTAAAAGTTTGAAGTTTAGTAGTTATGCCCTTCGAATCACCCAAGAACTCTTCTCGTAAAAAATTTCAATCTTTTTTAGCCTTCTTGGCTTTCATAATTCTTGTTAAAACTCAATCAACTACTGCTCTAAGTAATATGGAGAATGCATATTTTCTTAATTCTATTTTCTTTTAGCTATTTCATTGAGCTACAATTATATCGGTTTCTAACTCAGGTTCTACATAACCATTTTCTACCATTTTTCATTAAACTACTGATTCAAATGATGTTCTCATTTTTACACACTAGAAATCATATTTTTCTCAATTAGAAATTGAAACTTTAGGTTGTTGGAAGCTTATACTTAACCCACTCGTGCTTTCCATGGCTTCTTTTCAAAGATACACTATTTTTTTTTAAATTTCTTCAACCCACTTGCTCTGATACCATTTAACATTGGTTGTTTGAACATCAAAGCGTGACCTGCTAAGGAAGAAAGGCATGTAGCAAAGTGTATATTGCAACAACTACTCTAATATTCAAATAGCTAGAGTCATTTGTTTATTGGGTAAAGAGAAAAAGAAAGATCTTTTGTCTTTACTTTTTTAAATCTGATACATTTCTAAAAAAATTCTCACACATTCACTACTATGGGATCACCAAAAACAAAACCTGCTGTGACAAAAGGAATGTTCTTGAAATATATCCCCACTTTACAAGTGACAAAAGATAACGTGAGCTTAAAGTCAGATTAGCTCTTGTTTAGTCAAAACAAGTAAACCATGAAACTTTGTTTATTAACAAACCAATTACTGCTCATTAACCTTATGAATGGTGCTAGAAACCTAGAAACACTAAACCTCTATCTAAACAGGTGTCTACTTCCACCACAGCTTCTACCTCTCACTTTTTTGGTTATCTAGATATGCCATAACCAAATTTCTCATTAACCCTCAAAGTCCACTAGTTGTTCGCACACCTATTCTTGCAACCACAAGTTCCATCTCAACCTCAAGTTTTCAAGTTTTTCACAAACCAAATCTGATCGCCGTTACCGTACATATGCCATTTTTAAACTCTACATATTTCTATCTTGATACATCTCATCAATTTTTTGTTGATCTTTCAATTTTTTGACCACCCCATTGGATTTCCATTCCATGCTAATCTGTAATTTGCTTTGTATAAATCCTTATCACAAGCTTTGAAAAGTTTACATGGTCTTTCCACCACAACCATTCACCAACCCAAGACAATTATAAGAACCCTAAATTTCAAAAAGTGGACTCAGGCCATGCACAAATAGATTTATATTGCAATCAATCTTAGATTTTGGTTCCACATTCTATATAGGTAAATGTTGTTGGTTAGAAATGGGTATTTTAAACAAAATTACAAGGAAGATGATTCTTTTGAATAGTATAAAGCCCGACTAGTGGCGAAATGGTTGACAGAAGTGAAACATGCAGAGATATTTAGTCTAACTGTCAAACCATCCACTATAAGTCTCAACTTGTCTATTGGAGTTTGTTTGAATTGGACAATTCTTTACTTGCATGTAAATGATGCCTTTTTACATGAAATTCTCAAGGAAATTGTATATATAAAGAAACTACCAGAATTCATTGATCAACAATATCCAAATCATGTTTATCTTCTAAAAATGTTATTATATAGTTTAAAGCCTTCAAATATTTCCATGGCCTTGATTTCCACCAAAACCCACTCACGAACCTAAGACAATTAAAACAACCTTGAATTTTAAAAAGTGGACTCGCGCCATGACAAAAATAGACTTATATAGAAATCAATCTTAGGCTTTGGTTCCACATCCAACATAGGTAAATGTTGTTGGTTCAAAATGGGTATTTTAAACAAAAATACAAGGAAGATGATTATTTTGATTAGTATAAAGCCTGATTAGTGGCGAAAGGGTTTACACAAATGAAGGCTTGGATTATACAGAGATATTTAGTCTATTTTTCAAACCAACCACCATAAGCCTTAACTTGTCTATTGCACTTTGTTTGAATTGGACAATTCTCCAGTTGGATGTAAATGATGCTTTTTTACATGGCATTCTCAAGGAAATTATATATAAAGAAAGTACCAGGATTCATTGATCAACAATATCCAAATCATGTTTATCTTCTAAAATGGTTATTATACAGCTTAAAGCCTTCAAATGTTTCCATGGCCTTGTTTTCCACTGTAACCACTCACGAATCCAAGATTATTAAAACAACCTTGAATATCAAAAAGTGGACTCACCATGCATAAATAGATTTATCTACAATGAATCTTAGGTTTTGGTTCCACGTCTTACATAGGTAAATGTTTTTTTATTCAAAATGGGTATTTTAAACAAAATATAAGGAATATGATTCTTTTCATCAGTATAAAGCCCGACTAGTGGCGAAAGGGTTGACACAAATGAAAGGCTTGGATTATGCAAAAATATTTAGTCTAACAGCCAAACGAACCACTATAAGTCTCAACTTGTCTAGTGCACTTTGTTTGAATTGGACAATTCTTTAGTTGGGTGTAAATGATGTCTTTTACATGGCGTTCTCAAGGAAAATGTATATATACAGAATCTACTAGGATTCATTGATCAACAATATCCAGATCATGTTTATTATATAGTTTAAAGCCTTCAAATGTTTATATGGCCTTGCTTTTCTACCAGAATCACTCATGATTCCAAGACTATTAAAAGAACCTTGAATTTCAAAAAGGGGACTCGCACCATACACAAATAGATTTATATCGCAATCAATCTTAGGTTTTGGTTCCACGATCTACATAGGTAAATGTTGTTAGTTCAAAGTGGGTATTTTAAACAAAAATACAAGGAAGATGATTCTTTTGATTAGCATAAAGCAAGAAGGACTAGTGGCGAAGAGGTTGACATAAGTGAAAGGCTTAAATTATGTAGAGATGTTTAGTCTAATTGTCAAACCAACCACCATAAGTCTCAACTTATCTATTGAACTTTGTTTGAATTGGACAATTCTCCAGTTGGGGGTAAATGTTGCCTTTTTACATGGTATTCTCAAGGAAATTGTATATATAAAGAAACTACCAAGATTCATTTATCAACAATATCCAAATCATGTTTATCTTTTAAAAAGGTTATGATATAGTTTAAACAAGCCTCACAGGTCTGATTTAATTGGCTTTCCTAGGGCTTTCAATAAGCTCGAGTAGCCCATAGTTGGCTCCATTTTATCTCGCTTGCACCCGAATCATTTTTAAAATAAGCCCATTTTGAAGAATAAATGAAGCTTGCGAGTCAATCTTGAGCAAGAAATTAAGCTCGTGACCAACTCACGAGTATCTAAAATTTGTTATTTATACATGTCTATATAAATATTATTTTACTATAGTCTCATTTGATATGGTTTTACATGCATAAGGGCTAATTTTTATTTATTTATCTATAATAATGGTGCTAATGTTATTCTTCTTTTAGTATACGTGAATGATGTTATTATAAAAAGTTCAAACCTACTGCCATTCTACATTTGATCACTAAGTTCATCGCTACTTTTGCATTAAAAATCTAAGATCACTTCATTACTTCTTAGAATTGAACTCAAGTTTTTCATTGGGGGTTTATTTCTCTCTCTCAAGTAAAAAATACAAAAGATATTTTGAACCATGCAAATATGCTTTAGGTTTGTTCATGAGCATTCTAACTGCAGCCAAGTTCGTTTATCATATCACTGATAATGAAATTATTAATGTTGGATATTAAAGCTGCTTTGTAGGGGCCTTGCAATATTCAACTTTCATCCAACTAGATTGTCAATATATTGTCAACTAGGCTTGCCAACATTCTCAATGTCCAACTAAATTTCATCTTAAACAAGAAAAATGGATTTTTTGGCATCTCAAAGGCTCATTAGACTATGAACTTTGTTTTCTTGCTCAAAATCTTCATGATCTATAAGCAAAGAACAAGTATCAATTATTTATATACTTCTAACTCATTAGTAAATCCAGCCACAGTAAGGACCATTCTTGGTATTACTCTTACTCGAAATTTTCCATTCTCATCTCGACATTCACAATGCTTTCCTTTCATGGTCATCAAACTAAGAGAATATACATGGCTCAATCTCAAGGCTTTATTGATCCCACTAAGCCCACACAATTGCATGTAAACTAAGAAAGACTATCTAAGGTCTTAAAGAAGCACTGAAGTCGTGATACACCAATTTAAAGCTTTTTCATCTTTTGTTCAGGTTTATCAGTCTGACACTTCCTTGTTCATCTTCAATCAATCAAATAATTTTATCTACCTACTTATATATGTTGATGATATGCTATTAAGGGAATTTCTTTAGTGAACCCAAAAATATTAGATATTATGAATTAAACATTACACATTATGGACCAAATATTACTCAATATAGACAATATTACTTAATATGGATAAATATTACTCATTATAGATTAAATTACTTATTATGGACAAAATATTACACATAATAGATTAATATTACTCATATGAAAAAAATTACTTATTATAGAACATGGTTGACCAATCTCTTCATCATGACCCATTGAACTGGAACATAGTTGCTAAGTCACTAAAAGATAGCCATATTGACGAGGTCAAACAAATGGTCAACGAGTTCAGGAAGCCAGTGGTTCGATTACGGGGAGAGACCCTAACCATTTCACAAGTGGTTGCGATCGCAACCCACGATGCCGGGATAAACTGCATGTTAAACTGCATTACTTATTATGTAAACTGCATCTTCTTGTCATCTAGGAAATAGGCCATCATGGCTTTCTCAAATGACGACACTAAGTATTGTGTCATTGCATTTTCTACTACTGAACTTACCTAGATCTCATTCATTTGACACGATATTGGCTTTCCCTCTAACCAACTGATTCAAATATATTGTGAGGACTTAAGTGCTTTGCATATGTATATTGACTCAATATTCCATTCAAAAGCAAAGCACATTGATATTGACTATTATTTTGTTCATGAGAAAGTAGTTTAATGTAGTCTTTATATTTGATATTTATCTTCCTCAAAGTAGATAGCTAATGGTTCTCAACTCTCGAAAAACATCTTACTAGCTATTATTTTTTTGGGATATATACTTCACTCTTGATTTACACAATTTAATTTTGAAAATTATTATTTATCACCGGTGATGATAATCATAAGTGGATATTGCATATTCATGTGTAAACTTAATTGGCTAACACAAGAGTTCACTATACTATAAATAAGAATATAATTAAGTTCTATAAATGTTTTGTTTACAATTATATTACCTAAATATTTTGAAAAAATATCAAAAATTAAAAGATTATGAAAATCAAAATGATACTTTATTTTGTTAGGGCAATATGAACATTTTAGTCATATTTTTCTTATTTGTAATTTTATATAACATATATATATATATATATAT
>QANX01006380.1:0-33897 GCA_003254975.1 Ochetophila trinervis | reverse complement strand
ATATATATATATATATATATATATTACTGCATAAATGATATTACTTTATAAATTTTGCGGTTCAACTTCCATAAATAATTCATTTCTATTTCATTTTAATAAATTCAATTACATTCATTTTGTTGTTAATATTTAAATAGAGAGAATATTGGCATATATATTGTAGAGAAATTTCAGTCAAATTTGGTACCATGTTCTTAATAATTTGGAATACTATTATTATCAAAAGAAATTGTTGTATTTTGAAAAACCATGAACAGCTGAATTTGGGCAAAAATCTTCTTAAATACATAAAGTCAAACTTTAATCTTGATCTATTTACATTCGTTTTTTATCATCTATTTTTTTCTATTTATTATTTCGTATACCATAAAATTTGAATAAATTTTAATTACTTTAGTATTTATGTATTATTTGGTTTATATATATTTAATACACACTCATTTTTCTAACAATTACTGGAGAGGGTGAGATGTAAATTACCCCAAAAAGGAAAGAAAAAAAAAAAAGAACTTCTTGATCCCTCTCAAATTCTCCAATCAAGATAATGAAAACCGATATAATGTTATATTATCAATGTAATTTACACACCATTTAAAAAAAAAAATTGAAACACTTTAACGATATTAACCCATTCCCAAATGATGTAAATGAAAAATAAAATAAAAAAATAAAAAGAAGACACTAACCCACCATTCTTTTTTTTGTATTGTATAATTTTCTGCCAAAGAACCTTAGGCCGTTTGTCTGCTCAAATTGATAATTTTAGTATATTCTTTAAATCTTCTTTTCCACTAATTTTTAATCATTCTTTTTCTTTTCCCTTTCTCCATTTTTTTAATTTTTTATTTCGATGGTTTGGGTGTACAAAGTTAGGAGAGGTGACGTTTTGCTTTCGTGCCCTCAAAAATCCATTCCCTCACCAACCCCCCATTCCCTACTTCCCTCTTTCTTCTTTTTGACAAGTAAGAACCCAGCTATGAAACCCCCTCCAAATTGCATGCCACACCACGTGTCACAATCTCCACCGCCTATAATCATGAAGATCCAAGGGCCATGTGAAGTTTTCAACTAACACATCGGCCTACCCACCCAACACTCAATGTGATGTGCCCTCTATATAAACAACCTAATTACCGGTGAACAAACTCAGGAAAATTTTTCACTCCCCGAAAGATTGAAATTTTCCTAACAACAATAAGATATTCCTCTCTGCAAAATTATTTTTATTTTTCCCATTTTCACAATTCATACATATATTTAACATATAGTACTCCTCCATTTTACCCCATTCTTGCCTCTAACTAGATCCTAACACAGCCCCCGACACACAAATTTTGTTTCCCATTTTTTCCTCCTCACCAACCACTACTCCCAAAAACCAATCCATTTTCCCATCTGGGTATTTTTCTAAGAAAATGGAACTTTCTCAGGAAACATGCAATGGCAATGAGTTAGATTTGTGCATCGGTGGTAGGGATGACCAATCTCTTCATCATGACCCATTGAACTGGAACATGGTTGCTGAGTCACTAAAAGGTAGCCATCTTGACGAGGTCAAACGGATGGTCAACGAGTTCAGGAAGCCAGTGGTTCGGTTAGGGGGAGAGACCCTAACCATTTCACAAGTGGCTGCGATCGCAACCCACGACGCCGGTGTTAAAGTGGAGCTCTCGGAAGCAGCACGTGCGGGCGTCAAAGCCAGCAGCGATTGGGTTATGGAAAGTATGAACAAAGGAACAGATAGCTACGGTGTCACCACTGGTTTTGGTGCAACCTCACACAGGAGAACAAAACAAGGAGGAGCCCTTCAGAAGGAGCTAATTAGGTAAAATAAATAAATTTTATTAAAATATATTTAACTTGTATTGTACTCATGGATGGATAAATAATATTTTGTCTTGTATTATAAGTTAATAATTATAGCTGAATGGTAGATTTGGACCTTGTTCATAAAGTGGGTAGGTGAATTCGTAGTAATCTGCCAAAGTCTGAAATAAATGGGCTTTTTTTTTTCTTGTTGGGTTTGGGGGTCTTATAAGTAATAGGTGGTTTAAGTCATGAAAATGGACCTTTTCTTTTAACATTCCCTAGTTTATTGGTCACATGGCACATCCCTGGTGACATTAATATTAATTTAATAGCCCCAAAATATGGTTAGAAAAAGAACGATTTTTTGCCTTCATTGGATCCCAATAGGATAAGCACATATTTAATAAATGATAATGAATTTAATTAAATATATGCAAAGAAGATTTACAAAAAATTAATGACACAAAATACTTCATATTACCTTCCAATAGACAAAAGATTAATGACACAAAATTCTTCATATTACCTTCCAATAGGAAAAACTAGATTACCAAAAATGAAGATGAAAAAGAAAAAAACTAGATTACCAAAAAAGAAGATGAAAAATAATTTTCTTTTCATAAAGTAAAATAATTTATTTTTAGAATGAAATTGTGGTAGGTATATATATTTTTTGTTTTTTTATTTCTGTAAGAAGAAATTGTGGTAGGTAGCTTGCATGTATCTTTGAATATAAAGATCCAATTTGTTAGATGATCAGATTCACTGCCAGACTTTTTTCACCGGAAATATTTTAGTGCTCGTCCACCCACATAAGAATGTTAATATATATATATATATATATGAAGATTCTTTGAAGCTGCTCATTCAGGAATTTATTAGTGAAAGTCACATGTGTATTTATTCCATCCACATGACTTTCCTAAAATTATGCCATGTAATTTTTAGAAAATTATTAGAAGCAAAAAAAGAAAAAAAAAAGTTTAAAGGAATTACTAATTTTACAAATTTCTATTTTTTTTTAATTGACTTGTAATAAGATCATGATAATTAAGATGAACTAATTCTAATATGGGGGAAAAAATTAAAATCTTCTATTGATTTTTCTTTAATGATAGAAAAAGTAACCTAGGTCAGGATGATGAGAAAAACTTGTGGTGGAAAAGAGTGCACAACACCACTAATAGAATTGCTGAAATGCCCATTCACTTTGACTTATTAATATTTATCTCCACACCCAGCTGCACTAATATCTTCAGATTCTTACAAGAACAATATTTACAAAAACGCCTATCATTAATGTTTATTCTCTTTTTATTTTTGTTATCTGTGTTATATATATATATATTAATGAAAATGGATATTTTCTGTTCAAAGTCAAAATGCATTAGAAAATCATTTCATTAGTGTTCAATATTATACAATTAATCGAGCCTCTATTATAGTTAAAGGTTGTCCCTCCAGGATTGGCTGGACATTTTGGCCCATCAAAGCTGTTCTTTGTGCTTGAAGTTGTCCTTTAGATCTGATAGTACTCGGGGAGGTTTTTGTCAATAGCTGACTTTTTCTTTTTTCTTTTTCTTTGTCTTTTTTATTTTCCCTTTGTCAATTATTGCAGGGCATGTCAGCAAAAAACTCTCATTTTCTTGATTACTTGTTTTCTGTGGTAGGTGAAGCAGAGTTATAAAGAGAACTGAAAGTGACTTTTCTATTGTTCGGCAAATTAAAACTTAAAACAATTTCTTATTGGTCTTAACTCTTTACGTAATGACAGCTTAATATCCCCTTATTTATTGTATTTTTCCATAGTCTTACCGACATTTAGATACGTATTGGTAGCAAAGCATTCACATCCAAAAATACATGTAACACCTTTTATATATGCTCTAGTCAATGGGACTTGTTGAATTGAATGTTACATTTTATTCTAACTGTCAAAGTCTAAATATTTACTTTGTGAAATTTTGATTTTGACAGATTCTTGAATGCTGGAATCTTTGGAAATGGAACAGAATCTTGCCACACATTATCACACACAGCAACAAGAGCTGCAATGTTGGTGAGGATCAACACCCTCCTTCAAGGCTACTCTGGCATCAGATTTGAGATCTTGGAAGCTCTAACCAAGTTGATCAACCACAACATAACTCCATGCCTTCCTCTTAGAGGAACCATTACTGCATCTGGTGACTTGGTCCCACTTTCCTACATTGCTGGGATTCTGATTGGCAGGCCCAATTCCAAGGCTGTGGGTCCCAATGGAGAATCTCTCACACCCACAGAAGCCTTCAAGCTAGCAAGGATCAACAGTGATTTCTTTGACTTGCAACCCAAGGAAGGTCTTGCTCTGGTGAATGGCACTGCTGTTGGTTCTGGTTTGGCTTCAATGGTTCTTTTTGAGGCCAACACACTAGCAGTACTTTCCGAAATTCTGTCAGCCATTTTTGCCGAAGTTATGCAGGGAAAACCGGAATTCACAGACCACTTGACACATAAATTGAAGCACCACCCTGGTCAGATTGAGGCTGCAGCTATAATGGAACACATTTTGGATGGAAGTGGTTATGTTAAGGCAGCTCAAAAGGTGCATGAAATTGATCCCCTTCAAAAGCCTAAACAGGATCGATATGCTCTTCGAACTTCTCCTCAATGGTTAGGTCCGCAGATTGAAGTGATAAGAGTAGCAACCAAGATGATTGAGAGAGAGATAAACTCGGTGAACGATAACCCTTTGATTGATGTTTCTAGGAACAAGGCTCTACATGGTGGGAACTTCCAGGGTACCCCAATTGGTGTTTCGATGGATAACACCCGCCTAGCTATTGCTTCCATTGGAAAACTCATGTTTGCTCAATTCTCTGAGCTTGTCAATGATTTCTACAACAATGGGCTGCCTTCAAACCTCTCAGGAGGACGTAATCCAAGCTTGGATTATGGTTTCAAAGGCGCAGAAATCGCCATGGCATCTTACTGCTCAGAGCTTCAATTCCTTGCTAATCCTGTCACCAATCATGTCGAAAGTGCAGAGCAACATAACCAAGATGTCAATTCCTTGGGCTTGATCTCTGCACGGAAAACAGCCGAGGCTGTGGATATATTGAAGCTCATGTCTTCGACATACTTGATTGCTTTATGCCAAGCTGTGGATCTGAGGCATTTGGAAGAACAGCTGAAGAACACAGTGAAGAACATAGTGAGTCAAGTGGTCAAGAGAGTACTAACAGTTGGTTCCAATGGTGAGCTTCACCCATCAAGGTTCTGTGAGAAAGACTTGCTCAAAGTGGTTGATCGGGAATACATATTCACGTACATAGATGATCCTTGCAGTGCTTCTTATCCATTGATGCAGAAACTGAGGCAAGTCATTGTTGAGCATGCTTTGAACAATGGTGAGAAAGAGAGGAACGCAAGCACTTCCATTTTCCAAAAGATTGCAGCTTTCGAAGATGAGCTCAAGACCCTTTTGCCTAAAGAAGTCGAAATTGCGAGAACTGAATATGAGAATGGAAACCCAGCAATTCCAAACAAGATCAAGGAATGCAGATCTTATCCATTATACAAATTTGTGAGAGAAGAATTGGGGACTGGTTTGTTGACTGGAGAGAAAGCAAGATCACCTGGTGAGGAATGTGACAAGGTTTTCTTTGCAATTTGTGCAGGAAAGCTGATTGATCCAATGCTAGAATGCTTGAAGGAATGGAATGGTGCTCCTCTACCCATAAGCTAGATAATTTTTCCTTTCAAGTAAGAAAAAATATTATTTTTCTTGTTTTTGTTCTTTTTTTTTTCCTGGACATTTATGGTGTTTACAGGGTTATATATATGTACGAGTATTACAATCCTGTAACTGAATTATGTAATATCAAAACTGTAAGTTTCTATATTGTTTGTTTTTGCTTATATTTTCAAATTGTTTCATCTTTTGTACTTGAAACTGAACTGTATCAACGAAATGTGTTATACATACAAAGGTGTCTTGGACTCTATCTGCTCTCTTATCTCCCTAATTTCATATCAAGCACAGAATGAAAGCAAAAACTTTATGAAATTTAAGATCACATAAAGTAAAAAAAGACAACTTTGATTATTATTACTAGACAAAACCCACATTCAAACATAAATGTAAGTATTTTACCAAAAAAAACATAAATGTAAGTACATGAAATTGATATAAATATTGCAAAATCTTATTATACATTAATTTTAGTAAAGTAATACTCTTAAAAATTAGATAATTTTTTTTCTGGTCAACATCAATTAGAGAAATAAAAATAAAGAGAAAACAACCGAAGAGAAAAGAAGGGAAAAAACAACGACGGAAAAAAAAATTCTTGTTAAAAGAGATACAAAGTGCATATAAACTACAAACATGAAATGAGCTTCGTCATTCCCATGGGACAATTCTAGAATGCAAGCTTTCAAAAAGGGTTGAAGGTAAGATACCCATTCCATAGAGTGACACATGTCATGGGCAAAAAGTAATAAAAAGATGAAACCAGTTGCCAGTTTCAAAGGAAAAAAAAAAAGGCGGGAAGAAAGGAAATCTAATTTTATAAATCTCGAGGCAAAACTTTTCCATTTTTATGATAAATCAATGGATGAAAATGTGGCACGTAGCTAAAAAATTGACTTTAATTGAAAAAAAAACCCCGTATCTACTCGTGGGGTCGCTGGACTCAGTGACGCGGAGTAGTAATGAAAATGTACATTAAAATTTTATTTTTTAAAAAAAATTATGTAAAACGTTACTTCATAATGGATTGAAGATACTATTATATGTAAATATGATCCATTTTGGCTAATATTACTCATTAAAGGACAATGTCACTTCTCTACAGACAATAATACTCCACTATGGTATTCTTTTATCTCCCTATGATCAAATGTGATATATTATGGACAATATGAAAAATAAAAGTCAATGTTATTTCATAATAGATTAAAGTTACTATAAAATGGATAAATATGATCAAATATGGCCAATATTACTCGTTAAAGGAAAATGTCACTTCTATAGGGACCATAGTACTTCACTATAGTATTAAATTATCTCCTTATGATCAAATGTGACATATTATAGACAATGTAAAAAATAAAAGTCAACGTTACTTTGATATGAATCATAATACTCTATTTTTGGTAATATATACTACATTATGGTTATATGTTTACCTTATTATGGTCAAATTTGTAATAGTACTCCGTTATGGTCGAACATGACTTTATTAAGACTATTGTTTTCCATTATAGCCAGTCGTACTCGATAAGGACAATAGTACTCCTATATGGATGATATTACTGTATGATAGACAAATAATACTCATTATATTCAATAATACTCAAAGTGGTGAAATATTACTCTGACATGGATAAATAATACTCTGTTATAATCCAATGTGATCCTTGATGGTCCACAATACTTCAAAAATGTAGAATAAATTTTACCTTTGTTATGAATCATAATACTTCATAATGAACTATGATACTTCGTTATGAATCATAATACTCATTATGATTTGATGATACGTCATTTTAGTATAGTTGTATTCACATATTCTTCCATTGTATGACAATATTTCAATAGAAAAAATGTAGAATAAATTTTATATGGTTGGTGGCAACTAGGAAAATATTTTAAGGGACTAATTTTGCAATAAATAAATGCTAGAATCAATATTATCTATATTGCTCATTAAGGACGATGTTATATTTGTTGGTGGTGGTCTTATTTGTTCTCA
This sequence comes from Ochetophila trinervis, assembly GCA_003254975.1. Taxonomy (NCBI): domain Eukaryota; kingdom Viridiplantae; phylum Streptophyta; class Magnoliopsida; order Rosales; family Rhamnaceae; genus Ochetophila; species Ochetophila trinervis. The sequence continues at coordinate 26,347 of QANX01006380.1, read as the reverse complement.
ATGTTAGTAAAATAATTTGAAGAGAATGTTGACTTTTTTGTTGCAAGTTGCATAATTAATTGTAGCATTAGATTTTTGGATACATACCTATAATATATTTTATTTAATATATTTGAAGTTCAAAGGTCATATTTGATTTTTGGATACATAATTCGTAGTCATTTGGGACATGATTTCATTGATTTTAAAGTTCCACCATGTATATGGTAAAGAAAAATTGATTTTTTGGTACATAATTATAAACCCGATATGTATATATTATGTATACATAGGTTGCACCATTTCAAAATAACTAAATATTACAATTAAACATACAACCATATTATATTACAATATACATCAATGATTCATAGATGCATAATTGTCATACATTACATCTTGAAGTTTTGGTGGAAGAACCCTACCGCATATTTTTTTCTCATGGCAGTAATACTTTTTTCCACAATATTGACTGGTAGTCCACCGGATTTGTTTTCAATCCATCTCAAAGCGAACATCCCGTAATCCCCACTACATGAAAACTGCATATTTATTATGTCACAAACAAGTTTAACAAACATACGCAATATACAGAAACATGAAGACTTGTATTAACAATTTTAAATAACAATCCGGGTACAACGTACCTCACTGATTGCTAGGGAAATGTATCATCCATCCTTCTAATTATATACGGCTCTAAATTGTCTGTGATTTCCCATCGATGTTTGTAAATTTCAAAAACATGCAATATTTTTGGTATCAAATGGCATATTCATGTGGCATTTTCCTCCTGAAAATGAGATGTTGTATTCTTCACGAATGGATCATACAAGTCTACATGCTTCTTAGTTATGTTGACATGTGCAACGAGCCAGTGTTTGCTGCCATTGTTAACCGGCATTAGCAACTACAATTTTGGTTTTCATGTTAGTAAACACAATGTGCAAGCCACAGGGATAGCTATGAGTTTCTGACGGTATCAATTAATAAAATACAAAAACATTCTTACATAGTCACATGTCCACTACGGTCGACCCTATATAGGATATTCACCATTGAATGCCTGACAAAATATGTTGGCAACCTTAATCATCGATTTTATCTTTGTGGCATATAAACATAGCTTGCTGCAAAAAGAGGGGAAAATATGATTAGTAGGATTGTACGATGATTTTTTGGACACTAATTTCATAAGCAGTGAAGGACAGTACACAACTCACCCATAACATGCAATCCAAAATTGCCCAATGCTCTGAAAATGCCCCTGGGGCCATGTACATCCTCTTTCTGATGTGGAGTAGGCATGCATCAATGTGTACATGTCCACAGTTACATCAAAATGCTTATGAATTTAAATTAACCACTTTTACCAATTTTGTTAAATATAATGGATTAACAATGACATGAAACTCACGTGAGGTTGAAGCTAACCTCCAGGCTGTAAAATTCCATCAAAGAAAGTCCTTGGGACTTTACCATATTCTATATCAGTTGTTGTCGTCGGCTTGCTCATCAAGTACCAATCATGGAAGGCAACGAGCTCCTCATTTGTAGGCTTGGACATCGGGTTCCATTTCTTAGTTGTTTTCCGATGTGCCCCTGGATCCACCCATGGACTCTTCGTAACGTCAAATGGTTTGTATTTGCATCCTGCTCGACTGACAGTCCCCATAAACTACCCCAAGTCCTCGACATCATGGGTTGCCCAAATCTAAAATGGCATGCATTCTTTCTACTTATGCATATCAATTGCACTGTTATCAGTTAAAACTGTCCAATCACTATCATCGTCAATATGTATATGCAAATCAATACCAATTGGCATAGTGACTGTAGTCGACGTCGACATGTCACAATCCTCGATCGTATCACCCCCTTGCGACTGTAACATCGAAGAAGGTGGATTGACGGGCAGCAGAGTCTCAAATAGCCCCGACCGATCATCGTTCATCGTAGCAAGTAAACCTCGAGGCACCACATCGAAGTCTGGATCATGCTAAGATTGATCCAGACCCTGCGATGTATCATGCGCCGGTGGTGGTGTAAGATCACGAGGCGATAATGTCTCCCATGGCATCGCCTACGACACATAGAAGACAATTTAAGAAAAAAAAATTATGTTAATACTCAAAGCGTAAACATTTTTAGGAAAAAGTACATGACCGCTTAGTTTTTCAAGTATAGCATTAAGCTTGCTATTTATGTCGTTCATCTGACCTTGTATTGCCTCAATGCTGCTAGTGAATACATCTTGACGCTGTTCAATCGCCAATTGGTAGTGGCCAATGCGGTCAATATTTTGATCCACCCTCTCAAGTCGTGCAATGATTGTTTCCATCTGCCACATGACCTCGACAAAAGGAAAAATTGTCAACTCACCCTTCAACTGCAATAAATCACCAATAAAATTCAGTTTGTGTTTAGGGTTTGCCAAGACTTACCATGTTGTCACTACAGTCGTTGGTTGATGAGTGTGGTTGCACACTGGCTGCATGCGCGAAAGGTGCTGCTGCATTTTCTAGTGATGTCTCCTCAAATACTTCCACAATTGGTGAAAATGAGCATCTACGTTTGCGATGACCGTTAACAAATACGATCATATATGCCTGGCTCATTTCATCCTCCCTTGGACACAATGTCCAATGCACTTCCAGCTACACCAAAAATGAATAATAACATGTTTAATGGATGTGGAGTTTATGAACACTATATGACCATTCAAATGTTTTATGTTAAATGAACCTTACATTTTTCTTATCAAATATTGTGTATTTAAGGCCTTCGTAAGTTGGGTGGCTCATTGCCTTCAACCCCAAAAGACAAGGCACTGATGAGGAAATCCTAGATGCAATACCATCATCCCCTAGCTTAGGGATACTCTTATAAGCCTACACCTACAACATTAGCCAAATATTAAGAGTAAATTTATACAGCAAAGTTAGATATAGTGGTAAGTATAAACAATATCCAATTGATAGATAATATATATGTTTATGTATATAAGTATATACGGGCGTACCGAAACACACTAGTTCATAGTATCTCACCTGAAATGCTAGAAGGAATCCTTTTAGGTCTTGGCTGCCAGATGCATTTTGCACTTTGCCCAGGGGTGGCCAGGTGAAGAACCCTTGCAGTGCTTTAACAGTCTCATTGTATAGAAATGTTCCCAACGGATAGCTATTGAATTTATCTAAATCTTCGACGAGTATAGCAAATTTGTGAGGAATTAAAGTTTTACGCCGCACGCCTAAAATTCCCCAGTTCAATAAATATAGTAGCGCCTTCTTCACAGCATCCATGGTTTCTATACCAAACTGTGCAGCCTCAAAACATTTCTGCAACCTCTCAATCTTGATGGACCTCAAGTTGTCTAAGTATTTCTCTCGTATTGTACGTGATGCGATGGTCTGTATTTCATCATTGTGGTCCACAATGTCGGCGTTGCACCGTAACCTCGTGACTAGAGCAAAATCTCTCTCAGCGAACTGCACACCGGTTTGGAAAATGTTGAACTCCAATACCTCCATGTCATCTGACTCCACCTTTTTCAGCCCTAAGTGGTGTATTAATTGGCCTTAGTACACGATCTTCTGCATATCAATGATATGGCCGAAACATGTTTTGGCAAACTCCTGCAACTGTACAACTGTAAGCTTGCTCTTTATCTTTTGAATAGCCTGGAAAGTCTGTGCATATGATGACAAATTTTGTGCCCAGACCTCGCCATCTTTAAAAATACACCTCTGAACAAATGGGCTATCCTGTTAACACAACAACATTTTTTGTCAAATGTACATAAACATGCAGTCTCAATGTCAACATATCTTAATCTTAAACAATATGTAAGTAATTCAGTCACAACATATGGCATGAAAGAAAAAAGAACAAAAGTCATAGGCCTCCCAAATGACCCCTTTCCAATTTATCCCGTGTTATATTTCAAGTTGACCCATGTAGAACACGGGGTAAATTAGTAATAATATATTGAGAAACAACCCCCGATTTGACCCTAGGGCTCCTGCACTATCTTTACGAGACAAATGGCAGAGACCCCAAATGATGCACCCTAACCTACCCCGTGTTATACACCGGGTCGTCCCATGTACCACATGGGAAATTTAGGTCAATATATCCTTCTAGATGTTACCTAGGGGTACCACCGGGGTCCTTGCGTTATGTTAACGGGACTAATTACAGAGACCCAAAAGATGCACCCCAACTTATCTTGTGTTCTATATCAAGTCTCCCCGTGTGCCACATGGGGAAAAACACAACTTTTACTATATATTTAGATGTTATCCAGGGATAACCTCTTATGAGAAAACAGGTAGAGACCCCAACGGATCCATGCCAACAACCCTGTGTGATAGACCGGGGTGACCCGTGTTATGCACAGACCAAACCCAGGACAATCCCAACGCATTTTATAGTTTTTCCACAAGTTTTCTCAGCAACCAAACAACAGATAAAAAAATAAACAATTCCTATTTTTAAAGAAAATGTTTGTTATGACGTTGATGTTACCTCGTCGTGGGTTGAGCCCTCAGGTGGCCTCGAGCCGTCGTTGTTGTGGTCTACGCTGCCACTGATGGTTGTTTGTCGGGTTGACGTTTCAGCTTCTCCAACATTCTCGGCGGAGGCGCTGGTTCTTTGCTGCTTTTGCTTCGGTTTCCGCAGCTTTACTTTGCCAGCAGTTTGCTTCACCTTTCCCATTGTTCTCCTCAATAAAAAACCCTATTCGTGGTCGTTGAAATTGCCGAGTCTGAATGATTCCACTACGAAATTTTCAATAATGAGATGAAGGAAAACAAGATTTATTAGTTTTTGTCGTCGGCGGTTGGGAGAAAAACCAACCGTCAACTGCCGTAGCCCTTTTTTGACTTTTCCCTTCCAAATTGCACGAGAATCCCTAATATTTTTTACCCCGTATTCGTGTAAAAGGGCCATGTTCATAGTATTCCCTTTTAATTGGGGGTTGTAATTGCCCTGTGAACCTATTGGGGTCCCCGCATACGTATACTAGAAAAATGATAGAGAACAAGATAATCGATTTACTTCAACCCCGTTTCAAACCGCGAGGTACCCCTTATGTTCCATGGGATGAATCTGTATGAGTCCATTGAGCATTACACCCGCTTACACTTCGAGTGCCCCACGTACCTATACGGGACAAATGATAGAGAATAATATAACCGATTGACTTTAACCCAGTTTCATACTGCAAGATACCCCATACAGTACACGGGGTCGATAGTTTTGGAAGACATTTGACGTTAAAAACCCTTTTGACTGCAGGATCAATTGTTACCCCGAATATGATGTGGGGAACCCACTTCTGTATACTGGTTGCCTCTGAGAAATGTACAGTACGTGCAATAAATGAAGAATAACATTTAATAACTATTTGCGATTAATGTTCAATTGTAGTGAATCAAGAGAGAAATGCTTAATACAAAATTTTGTAATAAATGTGAGAGCAAGCTTTGGTTTGGTGCATTACCAACAAAAGTCATTAACGCATCACCAATGTTCCCCTATTTCCTCTGTCTAGTTATTTTCAACTCTTTTCTTTATATTGGTCCCTCCATCAGACTAGTAATTACAAACCATCTGAAGACCAGATTGCTTAAGATGACTTATCATTTTCAGTGGATCCAAATAGCTAATGCTTACAAAACACAAGTGAGGTATTTACAATTTATTATATTTATTTTTTTCAACTCAAAGTGAGCTAAGAAATACGTATGAACCAATATAAACTATTATTTATTCATATAATTTATTTTAAAACTAACTTGTGGTGGTCAAAGTATTCTAAAATAGTATAGACTGAGTTTGCTTGATAATGCAATTTTAAATCTTGTTGTGGTGGTATTAGTTTTCTAAACTAGTTTAGACCTTGTTTAAGTGATATTGCAATTATAACTCAAAAGTTATAATGCCTTAATTTAGTGAAACTTTAGTTTATTATACTCAAATGCATGTATATAGCTTTGAGTTATGTTTTATATTTTTTGATTGAAAAAATTGAAAGTTTAGTCTATTAAAATCAAATGCATGTATAGGTAAGACACTGAATATTTCATCGTGAGGGTGGATAGTTTAGATAACGCAATGTTATATTCATAAATGGATTGAAATTATTCAGTCACAAACAGCGCAACTAAAGGCATCATCGGTGGGTTAGATGGTGATGAAATGTAGACAGGTTCAGTTAGTTTCAACAACGAAAATGTTCAAATGGAATTCAGAGATGGAAAGAAATATGGTTCTTTGTCTACTGAAGACATGATCGGTGAAGAATTTGAGTCAATTGAATCTGCAAATGAGTTTTATTCAACATATGCCAAATTAATAGGATTCGGCGTGCGCAAGCATCATGTCAAAAATGATTGTAATGGGAAAATTCAAAAACGAATATGGGTTTATGATAAGGAAGGATATAGAAGCCCCGTGTGGAACGAAAGAAAAGATAGGAAGAGCGAACCAAGGGCACTAACTCGAGTAGGGTGTCCAGCTTTATTTGGTGTGATTAAAAATAGGTCAAAAGGCAGTTGGATAGTGACTAAATTTGCACATGGCCATTCTCATTCTTTGCTACATGGGAACGAAATACAATGTATTCAATCCAACCGATCAGTTGAAGATCCTTATCTTGCAGAAGCCAGACAGATGCACGATGTTGGCATTGAAACGTCTAAAATAATGGACTACATGGTGGACAAAGCTTGTGGATATGATCGTGTGGGGTTCAATTTGAAATATTTGCACAATCGATTTAAAGCTGACCTCAATTACGGTATATATGAAACAGATGCAGACAGTTTGATCTCCCACTTTCGCACTAAGAAGGTGATAGATCTGGATTTATTCTTCGACTATACAGTTGACTCGGAAAATAGACTGTCAAACATTTTTTAGTGTACTCAATATCTCGATTGGATTACCGTTGTTTTGGGGATGTGATGGCATTCGATGCAACGTACAAAACTAACCCGTATGGGAAGCCATTAGTGATAATAGTGGGTGTAAACCATCATAGCAGGACATGCATATTTGGAATGACACTGTTAGTCAATGAATCAGTAGAAACGTATACATGGGTACTGAATACGTTCTTCCAAGCTATGTATAATAAGCATTCGATTTTAGTGGTGACTAATGGAGATAAGACGATGAAAAAAGCAATTCAAGACATTTTTCCACACTCGAACCATCGATTGTGCACATGGCACATAGAGAGAGAAATGCTCAAGCAAATTTACATGATCCAGACAAGGTACGAGCGTTCATCAATTGCATGATGAGCGAGTACAATGTGGAAGAGTTCCAAACTCGATAGTCTCGAATGGTGGACAAATTTTCCTTGCACGGGAATGAATGGATTAAAAAGATGCATAAGACACGTGGACTCTGGGCCGAAGCATTCATGAAGGAAAAAAATTTTGCTGGCTTACATAGCACTTAGAGATGTGAGAGCATGAATTTCTCTATGAACAATTATGTGAAAGGCATATTGAAATTGTATGAGTTCATAATGAAGGTAGATCGGGCAATATCACGGGTGCTAAACAAGGAGGTGCACTACGATGTTAAGAGTAAATATACGATTTCAGTGCCTATTACACACCTCAAACATTTTGAGAAACATGCAGGAGAAGTATACACAAGGAAAGTTTATAAGAAAGTGCAGCTCCAGCTATAGAATAAGACATTGTTGATAAAGAACGATTGCATTGAAAACGAAGATAGGAGAATGTACAACTTAACTAAGTTTAGAGAACCTCAGTCCAAATGGAGTGTCACTTACTATGTTGACCATAACCTTATACAATATTCATGCAACATCTTTTACAGTGTTGGCATTCCATGTAGTCATTCACTGTACATCATGAAGCAGGAGCATCTTGATAAAATTACTGAATCGTGGATTATACATCAATGGAGAAAGGATGCAAAGATCAAGGGAACGAAACAACAGTGCGGTGTTGGTGAATTATCAAATGAGGCAGCAACATCACTTCGGTATGCCTCCTTAAGTGTAATTACCAACAAGATTTGTTTGTTTGAATAAAAAATAGAAAAGGATACGAAATGGCCAAAAGAGAAATGTTTAATTTGGACACTCAATTGGAAGAAGTTGAGAGGGTCTTTGACAAAACAGAATTGACAATTGGAGATAGGAAAGGAAAACACAACATTTTAAGGGATCCAATTGTAGTGAAGACCAAAGGTGGAGAAACTGCTGGGACGAAAGAGGAAAAAGAACAACGACGCAGTCAGTGCAAACTAGTTGGTCACACAAAGCGAACTTGTTTAAAAAAAGCATCGAATGACAACGGCGGAGACGTAAACGCATCCAACAGTGTTGCATTAAATGATAGTCTGGCCGAGATTGGTTAGGAATCATCAAGGACAGTGGACTTCATTGAACATGAGCTGATGCACACTAGCGCGTGGGAGACAATATGCAATGACCTTACGTTTGAAAGAACATTTCAAACTAATCCAAGTATAGACAACATAACATAGGACGATTTGTGGGGACGATGGTGGCAGGTTTAGGGTTATTCGTAAGTTTGAACTTTGGAATGACATAGAGTTTGTATGAATCCAACTACACAAATATTTACCATGTATGTAAAGTTGTACATTGCATTGAATCGAAAGACTTAAACTCTTGACGACAATACTAAATTAATGTATTAATGGGCAACTGTAAAACTTTAATAGTGCTTCAAAGCATCCATTGTATCAGTTGTCAAAAACATAACCCACTTATACATGTTTACAAACGGACTGTAACATGGTAAACTCTAAATAATATAAAACAGAAGATACTATATAATATTTACCCTAAACTGGTATAGTTTTAAAATAAATCTGAAAACACCATAGGAATTTATTTAAACCCTAAACTAGCATTTTAATCCTATGTATTGACAGCAAAATCACAAAAACAGAAGATACTCCCAAGTTATCTCTTTTTCCTCTGGCCTGCTTTTGCCCATTATGCCCTTCGGGATGGAGGAGGAGTTATTTTTGCAAGCTTGCGGGGTGATTTGGCAGCAACCACCGAACGCTCCTCATCATATGCAATTGCTTTTTGAGATAGTCAAGCCTCTTCGGTATTATATATAGGACAAAAAAATGCAATTAGCTATTGAATTCATATAAAGCATTAGCTATTGAATTCATGGGGCTGTCGCTTACTTGGCGTTCTTCTGTCTACTGCATGTACTTGATGACATACAGTCCACAGTCATGGCCATTTGGTTGTTCTCCCTGATCTTTTGGGTAATGCACAGTAATAGAAGCACAGAAGTTCTTTTGATTGAAAAGTTGTTGGACTTCATTAGCGGAGAGAAAATCCAACGAACGCATCTGCAACACATTAGTTTTACGTTAGGCAAAGTCATATATGCACTTTTTTGAAATAATTTTGAACAATTTACTAAGTATAAGACAATCAACTTACAATGGAGCATGTCAATTCTTCTCGGACGATGGCTCTTCTTGCTCTTGGGAGGGGATCCCAGATCTCACAAACTTTTCCAGGCACACATACAACCACTAGATACCAGTGACCATGTGGATCATGCAGAGGAATAAATATCTATAAAATATTGACAGCAAGTTCAACCATTATACATAATTATCATGCACATTAACAGTCAATACCTGATTGCAATGAAGAATAATATGGTAGAAAGATTACTCACATTTTCACAGCAATGAAGCTTCCCCATGTACATATGCCTGAATTTCCCCTTTTTGTCAAAGGTGGCCATGTCCCTATCATTCATTAATGCTTGTTGCTAGCCGATGCGAAACAAACAAACGTACAGTCAAAGGATTTATAACAATGAACTGTGGCTAAACAAATTCAGGAAAAGATATCTATCTTCCAAGTACGTACCTAGAAGTAAGTTGGTAAAAACTATTTCCTAGCTTCGTCTGCATACGATCTGCGTTGCTGGTGCGTTAGCATGTATGCCGCTAATGATATGACCTGCACAATCAACCAAATGTTGGAAAGACACTTATGGTACATGAACAGTGGAGGAAACTAACTTGGAATCGATCGATAACTCAAATCACCATTCAGCCACGTCGAAGGACGTAAGGACATAATTGCATGGCAAGTATAGAAATTCTGTGTGGTTTGCACCAGCATTTCACTAACAAAACATGCAAAAAATTTCAACATTTGATGACCATTATTTTAGAAAACACAATGCACACGTAAATAATTAGCCTCGTTCGAAAGATAGCGAATGTACGTACTCTGGATTAATCGTAGAGTCAAAAATGTAGTCTAACAACTTCGCATTGGCTGGCGGGATCATTTTTTGTACACGAAATGGACCCACACTAATAAAATCAGAAGAGTGAAGGATGATTTTTTGAACTTCACTTTTTTTAACAGCTTCATCCTTCACTCGCATGCTACTACCATGTGTTGCAGCCCATGTACACACAACAAGCTGTGTTGGCACATTGGAATAGCCAATCTTACCCTAAAAACATATAATGCTGAAGTTAGAGTCTCATTACATTGAATGAAGCTTATGCAGCAGAATTGACAAACAAAGCAATAAATAACAAATGTTAAATTTCCTTACAACATCGGGTTGTAGCTCTTTCACCAACGTATCCAAATGCTTGGCGAAGTGTGAGGTATCAAATGAGGATAAATCATTGTCTGCATTTTTCTTATGTGCAGTTTCTTCCTCTGTGGAAAGCACTACGAGTGAGGACTCATTCTTTCATGTCTCATGCTGGCCGGCTAGCATTGGTTCTTCATCTTTACTATTTCGTTTCTTAATCTTGACCTTGTCATATTTGGTATCCGAATTTGAGGTATTCGCAGTCAACTTTTCAACTACTTCCTTCAACTGTGTCATAGTCTCTGAAATTGTTACAAGGTGATTTGTGACATCCGCCTTGAACTTTCGATAGTTATCGTCCGAATTTGTCACTTTTCCATTCAAAACAACAATATCTTTTTGAATAACCTGTATAGCTGCTCTGATATCTTTCATATTATCATTTTTCTGGGTAGGTACTATTCTCCTAGCTTCATTCGATGTTGATGCTTCACCTTGCATAACCTATAATACACACAGATGATTTTTAAGCGACAACGAGGTTAAAACTCAAACTATACGTGGCGGACTAATATACACAAATTTAGGAAAACACATGAACATGCATAATATTTACTACATTTATGTGTCAAAGAGGAAACCTCCATTTTGGGTGAATGTCTTCATGAATCGCTTCATCTCAGATTCTCCCTAAGCAGTAACTGGCGTCAACGATCTTCCAACAAATCTCTTGGCAGTCGAAGACAAACACATGTAAGAAAGCTGTATGACATGGAATAAAAATGAAGTATTGTTACATATGTTAGCAAAATTGAGTAACGTAGGTAATTATGCATTATTTACCTGTAAAATTAGGATGCATCCAGAAATATAGAGTAGATCGCATTCCTTATACTTCCTCAGCCTGTCAATGAACCCATTGAATGTAAACAGTGCCCACTTCTGCTTACTAATCAGTTCGGGCTTCGTCAATCGCTCGATATCGCTTGTTTTTACAAACATTCTTAAGTTAGGACTTAGAATTGTCCCCATAAGAAAGAGCGTGAATACCACTTTGAAATCATCGATGGGTTCTCAATATTTGAATAATAGAGCTTGTTGGTCAGCAATCGATATACCTGTGTCGGGCGTGCCGTATTTCATTTTTAGCACCTCAATGTCCTCCATACAGAATGCATCATCAACTTCACTGTGATGATCAACCAGTCCAAGTAGTCGTTCCACATTGTGTACACCTATTGTGTAATGCACTCCGTGGAGTGTGAGTATATAAGAAATTGGATCGAATTTATCCACCAGCCACGACACTAGTTGCTTCTTTATCCCACACATTTTCTGATTTATGAAAGAACCGAAGCCTAATTTAATTATTGCCTTCTTTTGAGATTTGCTGAAAGCTTATGCAACACCCCATACTCTTTCTGGAGTACATCTACTAACGAATCTCATTTTCCTCTCAGCTCGGACCCCTTTGTATTTTGCTTTCTCTTCAAGATCAAGGTCTTTTCATTCCTTAGCCAATTCTTTCATAACCTAAACATAGAGAAACCTCAACACTATATTTTTTTCTCTCATGTAACTACTACTCACAAACAATAAATTGTTCTAGTTACATCCGCATTAACTATATAATCACCATTTTTCCTGCGAAGTTCAACCTCGTTGTTACTGCAACAAAATAAATTATAACGAAATATAAATTTACAGTTAGTAATAGCTTTTATTCCACATGGCATTATAAAATTACTTTATCTATCAAACAATTTGAAATAGGTACTCACTAATAATTAAATCATCCATTCGCAGACCATTTTTTTGAATGGATATTATCCTTCCCTCATCCTGATGCTATTTCATCATAAATATCACGTGCATGGAATGAGTTATACAATAAGATTTCATATAAGAAAGGAAATTTGAAACAACAAGGTAAAACTGTAAAACATATATAAAATATTCTAGTGCAGGGTACCCCGTGTACAACACGGAGTTTAATTGTAATGGGTCTTCATGAAATGAACCCGGGTTATCCCCGGGTCCCCCGAGTCCCCCGCGTCCCATGTCCGGGACAAATGGCAGTGATGCCAAATTTGTGCTTGCATTTTCCCCCGTCTACCATAGCAGGGTACCCCATCATGCACAAGGGGTAAAGCTTGAATGGATATTTAAGAAAGTACCCCGATTAATCCTTGAGGCCCCCGCTTACAATATATGGGACATATGGCAATGACACCAAACATGCGCTTGCCTTTTCCCCCATACTAATGTGCGGTATGCCCCGTTATACACACGGGGTAAAAGGCTTCATCCCCTAGTTATAATTGTACCCCCTGTATCCACTGGCTACTGCATACCTTGTACGGGGTAAAAGGCAGAGACACTAAATGATGTTTTTCTTTTGACTCCGTATTTATATGCAAGAGAACCCGTGTAAAGAGTGGGGTAACTCTTTAAAATCTATGTAAAATCTATGCATACCATATACCAAACTTTCTACATTGCCCTTCTATAAACGGCAACAACTAAACATATACAACCCACATTTAACCCTTTATCATACAAACAACTTCATATGGCATCAAAATAAATCCATGAACACACAATGTACTTAAAATTACAAATACAATCACACATTATCATAGTACTTACCTTCACCCTCCATGATTAGAGATGGACAATGTTTTGCGGGCAAGTTTTTAGTATGATAAACATCTTTGCCTACCTAATTTGCATTATAAAATAACAAACTATCAATTAGAAATTCATCAACCACTTCTGTGGTAATATAAATTTACATGCTTTTTAGTCCAATTAGAATATTTACTTAACTTGTTTAGTTCAAACTTCTCACAATAAATTAAACCCTAATTTTGCCTGACCATCACAAGTAAGAGGGAAGAACAAAGGAAAAAGAAGAAAAAAAAAATTCACTGGCACAACCGGCGGACCTCAAGTTCTAACAAGGGAGAATAGCAAAAAAAATATTTTAAATTTTTGGATGAAGAACCGTGAGAAAGAGATTGGAGAAGAGAAAAAAAAAAATATATTTAGACCAACCGCGACAAAAGTTGCAAAAGTTTGGGCGGTTTTTTTGAAGATGAAAAGGTTCGGTTCAGCTGGTTGTGGATCAAATGGAAGAACAGAAAAAATAAAATTTCAAGAAGAAAAAAATTGACTTATCGTGAGAAGAAGACGAATTTTTTTTTCCTTTCGCACTAACTCAGCTTCTTCGAAACAGTGGACAAGAGAAAATAAACAAAACAGTAACTTGAAAGGGGAAGAAGAAAAGGCGGGCTAGGAAAGAAGAGGAAAAAGAATCAATTAATTGGAGTTATGACCGGTTAAATAGGTTACAAGTCAAAAGTGAAAGGTTTTATTTAATGCAACCATTGAAGGTTGCACTCTAGTACAAAACGGGCAAGACTACAGTGAAACCCCTTAAAAGAGTTGAATTCAATAAAATCCTCTAAAATGTAACTTTATTATTGACAATGTTACTCTACTATGGACAAATATTACTCCATTATGGATTTACAATGTTACTCCATTATAAATAATTGTTATTCATTTATAATGGAGTAATATTTGTCAATAATAAAGTAACATTGTCCATAATAGAATAACATTACATTTTTAGTGGGTTTTAATGCAGAATTCTCCCTCCAAAACACTACCAAATAGCTCATGAAAAAAAAAACAAAAACAAAAAAACGGCAACTACTACTACCAAGTACAATAAGAAGAATTTGTTCCTCTGTTTAGGCATTGGTTTTTTTTTTTCTTCTGAGCATTAAAGTCTTGATATTTGCTGGGATTGAGGACGTCTTTCACTTCCTCCAAGGGCTGTAACAAGACTGTTGGCAACTTTGTCAAGCTTTGGTCTTTCCACGTGTTTTTATTAATTGGGCTATGATATTGGAATATCTAGGTGGTTTGGGTACGTATTGTTCCCAATTTTCCCTTGGAAAATCTGAAGGAGAAAGTGTAATGATCTACATTTTTTCTTACCCCCGTTTTTTTAAACTTTTATCAGATTAACCGAGATTTGACCGAGTTGATCGAGTTCAGGATCGAGTTTGACTTTTTCTGAGAATCAACTTTGGCTTGAGTTATATCATAGTGATGTAGAGCTCATCAAAACCTGATGACACGCCTAATTTCGATTTATAGTTTGAAAAATATGGTCCATATCCATTGGTAATATGATGCTAATCAGATTAATAAAAGACAAATCAAATATGTACTTATTGTATTTTATCCAATAAAATATTTATAACTTATAATTTTTTAAAATTATTATTTATTATTATTATTTTAATTCAAATTGAAATATTTTCATAATATTTTGGTATTTTATAAAACTAAAATATGATTAGGTGTTCAATCCATCAGCCAACCATGAGAGGAGAGAGAAAAGTCTTCCACCCATATATGATTTTGCCTGAGCACCATTTCCCCCCTTGACCTCGGATGTAGCTTGGATTGATTCTTTCACTGTGATTCTCTTTTCAAAAGTAGCAAGTGTTTGTTTTCAGAGTTTTTGGCAAAGTTGCGTTTTGAATTTTATGGAGATTTATAAATTATTTTATGTGCTTTATATTTGTCACCTACATTTTTTTAATTTAATAAATTTTAGTAGTATCAATTCTTTAATACTATTAATTTTTGTTCTTTTTTTTCTGTAAATATTAATTTTTGTTCTTTAAATGTACAATACATATGATTTGTAATTTTTTTATAATTTAAAAAGTAAAATATATATTTTGCCATATTATTTTTAAGAATTAAAAAAAATATACTATAAAATACTAATTTTACTTTTAAATTCTAACAAACTATGAATAATGTGCAGCATACATGATATTTAATGGAAAAAAAATTGACGGTGTTAAAGTTTGGAACTGATTCTATCAAAATTTGATAAATTTAGAGGGAGCATAGGTGCCAAATATAAATTACATGGGACAATTTACAAATCCGCACAAAATTCAGAGACCAACGTTGCCAAAAACCCTTATTTTTATTTAGTTTGTTGACTTGTATTTGCTCTCATATTTATACCTTAGTTTGTCTGTATTTTGTGTGACTGGTTTGGGTTATAGCAAGAAGTATTATAGTTTGATTTGGAGAAATTGATGGGATTGTAGTAAGTTGTTGTTCAACTGAAATGGAAGTGTTGTGTGTGTGTTTGATTTGGTTTAAAACTCTTCAAAATCGTGTGAAAATTTTTTTTTTTGGGTATGAGTCTCACTATTCTAGTGATTTTATGCCAAATTGAGTTTAAGGCTTTGTCAGTA
The DNA here is from genome assembly GCA_003254975.1 of Ochetophila trinervis. Lineage (NCBI taxonomy): Eukaryota > Viridiplantae > Streptophyta > Magnoliopsida > Rosales > Rhamnaceae > Ochetophila > Ochetophila trinervis. The sequence goes on along the minus strand of QANX01006380.1, from coordinate 10,455 downwards.
TCATTGAGGCGAAGATAACAGCATCAAGATTGCCAAAAATAGTTGTCAAAATCGTAAAATTCTGTTGGGTCATAAAATTTGTCCGTGACCATGACTCTGCATATATATATATATGTGATTTATATATGATTATTATAAAGTATTCTTATAGCATATTTTATCACGAGATAAATAAGAGATTTAAATTTTGAATTATTGAGGTTTTTAAGAAAATCAGGCTATTGTGCAATTTATAAATTTATTCCAAATAATGAAAGATTTGGGTAGCCTTGATAACTTTTCAAAATTTTAAACTTTAAAAAATTTAATTTTTTCAGTTTGGATTTGAAATATGATTTTGGAAAATAAATTTGTTTGGAAAATAACCTTTGAGGTTTTGGAGACGATGATGCATTAAAGATTTGATTATTTGATCATTCATTGATCAAATAATATCTTGTTTGATTTTGATGATGATGGGAGTTGATGATGATTTAAAGTATGTCATGGAATTGGATTTGAGATGATGGTCAAAGACTTTATTTAAGTATGTACCACACAGCAATGATGAATTGTAACCACCCAAATTTTGTTCACTTTTATTTTATTTTTGTGAATTTGGACTAGGTTAACCATATGGAGTTTGATGTTGAATTTTTATTCGGACATATTTTTACTCAAGCTTTATCAAGCTTAGCATAGAGGATGTCGCCACAAGTTCGTAGACTGTCGGCACGTCTAAATCAGAGTTCTATATTTTTAGTTATGGTCAATCAAAATTGTATTTGAAATTATAGATTAGTTAAAACTTATTTGTATTCTTTTTAATCTCTAACTGATGCATTTCAGTAATTTTTTAAGCTTTTTAATTTAAATATTTATGTTTTACAGCTGTCAACAACTAAAGTATTCAATTTAGAATTGGTTGGATTTTAAAAGAGTTTAAAAGTCTAGAAGTATTCAATTCAGAGTTCAGATAAGTATACAAAAATGAAGATGTATTCAATTTAGATTTTAATGGATTTTATAAAAGTTAATTAAAATTTAATTAAGACTTTATAAAAGTCTTTTAAAATTTGAAGGTATTCAAAAAGTCATTGACTTTGAAAGATTTTAAAAAATGATATATTTTAATGGATTTCATTAGATTTTAAAAGGAATTTGTGAATGAAAAAGTATTACTGAAATCCCACATATTTTCCATAGATTTTATTGGATTATTATGAATTCTATACAAAATCTATAGAATTCCATAAAAATTTATGAATTCTTTTAAAATCTACAACTCCATTTAAATCTATTAAACTCTGAATTGAATATATCTTCCCTAGTTTCACGCCTCCCAATGTTACTATTCATCATTCCCGAATATGTATGCGTTTTTGGTGAGAGGAGAGAGAAAGTGGATATGGTGGTGATCACGACTTTGACCGGCCATATCTCTCTCATCCAGTAGAGTTAGGACTCGTTCTTGGTATCGTTTGAAAGCTTGTGCGATGAGCTACGCAGTGGTACCGATTTAGATTCTACAAAACTGGAGTAACCAGTCAGAATATGGGCTCAAAGTGACGGAAAATCCACTCGGGCAGCCACCTCCTCCACCTAGATCCCCATCGTTTTCCGGCGAATGGCACGACACATCCACCACCAGCGACCTTGTCTGCGCTCGTCAAGCTCCGACAATCTTTTTACGCACAGAACGTGTGATGCGAAACCCCAAGATTAAAGAATCCGAAACCCCAAACATACAAGAAATATTGAACAGTAATTGGAAACAAGAACCCGCCTTACCAAACCCTTAGATAACTTGTATCTAAAAACGTGGATTAGAAGGCTAGGGAAAGAGAAGAATAATCGCCACAAAGTAATTCTACTTTGATAAGATAATTCAACTCCTAATGCAACAAGAAGAAGAAATTGATTCCTCACCTTGCAAGAACACTCCTGCGAGCAATAGAAAAATTAATTCTCTCAATAATTAAAAATTCAAATCTTTCTTACAAATGAATTGATCCCCCTTTATATAAGGACTAGGGTTAGATCAAGAATCAATCTAAACCATTAAATATTAAGAAAGTAATCCTAAGGTTGAAAACTAACCCTAAAAACGACAAAATAGCAAAAATTACAAAACTGCCATTATAATCCGAAAATAACGAAAATTACGAAATTGTCATTCTAAGTTGTTTATTTTTAAAATGACGTCATTTTGTCTCCGCAACTCTCGAGCATCATTACGACTTTCATTCCTTAAATCATCATTACGCCTCGGAAAAGTGTTCAAATCATTTGGAAACTTGAATCGATCTTCATCCATAATCCTTTTCACAAGTCCAAGCATTCCGTCTTTGATCTTCTTAGCTCGAGAACGTGTCACTGGTCCACTTGGCAATGTAATGTCCTTATCACGAACATCCATGCTAGAAGAACGCTCAATGCCCACATCATTCCCTCCCTCTTCAAAAAGATTCGTCCTCGAATCTCCGAGACGAAGCATCGGCCACCACATTCTCCTTACCTTGCTTGTAACAAATCACGTACGGAGCGGTCTCTATGAACTCAACCCATCGTGCATGCCTCTTGTTGAGCTTTCCTTGCACCTTGATATGCTTTAACGACTCATGATCAGTGTGAATCACAAACTCCTTCGGGAACAGGTAATGCTGCCACACCTTTAGGGCACGGAAAAGGGCTTACAACTCTTTGTCATACGTCGAGTAGTTGAGTTGAGCTCCATTCAATTTCTCACTAAAATATGCTATGGGACATTTTTCCTGCAATAAAACAGCACATATACCAATCCCAGAAGCATCACATTCAATTTCAAAAGTTTTGTCAAAATTAGGTAATACAAGAATAGGAGCAGAACATAACTTATCTTTTAGAGTTTGAAAAGCTACCTCTTGGTCCTTACCCCATTTAAACCCTACATCTTTTTTGACAATCTCATTCAATGGTGCCGCTATGGTAGAAAAGTCCTTCACAAACCTTCTGTAGAACCCAGCTAGTCCATGAAAACTTCTTACTTCAGAAACATTCTTAGGTGTGGGCCAATCTCGGATAGCCTTCACCTTTTCCTCATCAACCTCAACACCACGTGCACTCACAACAAAGCCAAGAAATATTAGTCGATCAATGCAAAAAGAACACTTTTTAAGGTTGGCAAATATCTTTTCCTCTTTAAGAACTTCTAAAACTGCCCTAACATGCTCTACATGGTCATTTAGATTTTTACTATAAATCAATATGTCATCAAAATAGACAACCACAAATTTCCCTATAAAAGTTCTTAGGATATGGTTCATTAGTCTCATGAAGGTACTAGGAGCATTAGTCAAGCCAAAAAGCATAACTAACCATTCATATAAACCATACTTAGTCCAAAATGCAGTTTTCCATTCATCCCCAAGTTTCATCCTAATTTGGTGGTATCCACTTTTCAAGTCTATTTTAGTGAACACACAAGAACCATGCAATTCATCCAGCATGTCATCTAACCTAGGTATAGGGAAACGATACGTTACCGTAATCTTGTTGATGGCTCTGCAATCCACGCACATTCTCCACGTGTCATCCTTCTTAGGAACCAACGACACCGGTACAACACATGGGCTTAAGCTTTCCCGCACATACCCTAATGCCAATAGCTCCTCCACTTGCCTTTGAAGTTCCTTCGTTTCCTCAGGGTTGCTTCTATATGGTGGTCGGTTTGGAAGGCTCGCTCCAGGCACCAAGTCTATTTGATGTTCAATGCCCATTATTGGTGGTAATCCTTTGGGCAATTCCTCCGGGAAAACTTCTTCAAATTCCTTCAACAAAGAAACAAAAACACTAGGCAACCATGGGTTAAGGTTAGCTTCAGAAAAATAAAACTCCCTAAACCTCACGAGAACTAGGGCTCTCTTGCATAAGCATGCTCCTTTTACATCTCTCATTTTTGCATAGAAATTCTTTTTTCTTTTCACTCCTCACTTCACTCATGTTTTTCTCACAAGTGTTTTGACTCTCCATTAGGCCTTTATTTTTATTCTTTTCTCTCATGGCCTCTTTTCCCTCATTCTTTTTGTTAGTCTCACTTCTCATATCTTCATTTGTAGGTTTATTCATTTTCAATTGATCAAGGTACACCTTTTTTGGAGATAGAGGTGCTAGGGTGTGCTTCTTCCCCTTGTACTCAAAAGCATACATATTCCTATGCCCATCATGAACAACTCTCCTATCGAATTGCCACGGCCTACCCAACAAAATGTGCCCGGCTTGCATAGGTACTGCATCACACACAACCTCATCAACATACTTTCCAATTTCGAAAGCAACCTTTACTTGTTTGGTTACCTTCACTTCCCCACTGTCATTCAACCATTGTAACCTATAGGGATTAGGATGCTTCTCACATTTCAAGCCCAATTTCTCTACCAAAGTAGTGCTAGCTACATTGGCACAACTTCCTCCATCCACTATCAAATTACAAATTTTTCCACCCACCATACATCTAGTGTGAAAGATATTCTCCCTTTGCTCTAGACTCTCCTCCTTAGCTTTAAGGTTTAAGGCTCGCCTAACAACTAGAGACTCTCCCCTCATAGCATACTCTATGTTCTCCTCATCACTAGAATTATCCTCCAATGGTGGCACCTCGTTATCACTATCATTCTCAGACTCCGAAACAATTTCACTACCCTTCAACAACATAGTCTTCTTATTAGGACATTCAGAAGCAATATGTCCTAACCCTTGACATTTAAAACACTTTATCTCCCTATGTCTAGTAGTGGTAGTAGAAGAAGAAGAAGAATTAGGAGTACCTTTAGGTGTGCTGGCACTCTTATCCTTATTCTTGAAATCGAAGCTCTTCTTTTTGTCTTCAGGTTTCTCCCACTTTAAATTCCATTTAGAGTTGGAATTTGAGAAGCTTCGAGTAGTCCCTTTTGTTTTAAGTTGCTTTTCCACCTTCGTTGCCATGTTCACCAAGTCTTCTATCTCTACATATGGATGTAGTTCCACAGTGTCGGCAATCTCTCTATTGAGTCCACTTAAGAATCGAGCCATGGAAGCCTCTCGTTCCTCATCTATGTTGGCTCGGATTAGGAGCATCTCCATCTCCTTGTGGTACTCTTCTACCGTCCTTGTTCCTTGGGAGAGCCGCTGCAACTTTTGGTGTACCTCCCGGTAATAAGAAGATGGTACAAATCTTCTTCTCATCACCCTTATCATGTCGCCACAAGTTACAATTGGATCTTCACCATATCTCCTCCTAGTCTGCAATAATTGTTCCCACCAAACCAAATCATAATCGGTAAACTCTACAGCCGCGAGTCTTACCTTCTTATCATCTGAGTAGTTGTGGCAAGCGAAAATTAGTTCAACCTTGCTTTCCCACTCCAAATATACTTCAGCGTCATGTTTCATTTTGAATGGTGGTATTTGCATCTTTATGGAGCTTATGTTGTCAACCCTCCTTTCTCTCGGCTCATGTCTCCTAGCCCTTGGTTCCTCCCTCCTTAGACGTCTCCTCATTGAATGATTTGAGACTTCATCATCCTCGGAAACCGAAAATTCTATATCTCTAGTCCGCGAACCATCTCTCCTTGGGTTATTTGTGGCGGTCATAGAGACTTCATTTACCTTATCATTTAATTCATCCATCTTCATGTTTAACCTTCGCAATTCTCCTGTGAAGGCCTTGTATAAAAGCTTCATGTCCGGGTGTCATCTTCTTTTCGTGCTCTTTCTCGGAATGAGCGGTTTCTTTTCCTTCTCTTCTTGACATCTTAGTTTCTACAAGACAAGATTAGTAAATAGAAAATCCTTACTTCTCTCCCTCACGTGTATCACTCTTTTTAATGGTAACTACGCTCATGTTTCACACAATTTTGGCTTTTACCCTCAATGTGCTCACCACTCAAGCCTTTTACCACTCACAATCTCCAGATCAAGTTGCACTTTAGAGTTAAACACAACAAATCAAAGCAAGAAAAACAATTATCGCAATCTCAAAACCTAACCAAAGAAAGAAAGTAGATCAAAAGAAAAGCAAAAAAAATAAGAATTAGAGTAATGGAAACAAATATTACCCTAAGAAAAAAAGAAAAAGAAAATAAAACAAAATTTGGATTTTTTTTTTTTTTGGGATGCCTTGCGGACAGACCTGCCCAGGTGTGACCCAAGGTGCAACCCCAGGCGCCTGTAGTGCGATTAAGGTTTTTTTTTTCCTTTGAATAAAAAAAAACTCCAAATCAACAAGATAAAAAAAAGCCGTACGGATCAAACACAACTTTTTTTTTTCTTTTGGGAGTCAAAGTATTATGAACGAAGAACACAAAGAAATTGAAAACAAAGATAGATAGGTACTTATCTCAACCTATGCTCTGATACCAATTGATGCGGAACCCCAAGATTAAAGAATCCGAAACCCCAAACATACAAGAAATATTGAACAGTAATTGAAAACAAGAACCCGCCCTACCAAACCCTTAGATAACTTGTATCTAAAAACGTAGATTAGAAGGCTAGGGAAAGAAAAGAATAATCACCACAAAGTAATTCTACTTTGATAAGATAATTCAACTCCTAATGCAACAAGAAGAAGAAATTGATTCCTTACCTTGCAAGTACACTCCTGGGAGCAATAGGAAAATTAATTCTCTCAATTGATTAAAAACTCAAATCTGTCTTACAAAAGAATTGATCCCCCTTTATATAAGGACTAGGGTTAGATCAAGAATCAATCTAAACCATTAAATATTAAGAAAGTAATCCTAATGTTGAAAACTAACCCTAAAAACGAAAGTAGCAAAAATTACAAAACTGCCATTATAATTCGAAAATAGCTAAATTACGAAACTGCCATTATAATCCGAAAATAGCTAAAATTATGAAATTGCCATTCTAAGTTGTTTTTTTTTTAAAATTACGCCGTTTCGTCTCCGCAACTCTCGAGCATCATTACGACTTTCATTCCTTGCTTGGACAACATACTTAAATCATCATTACGCCTCGGAAAAGTGTTCAAATCATTTGGAAACTTGAATCGATCTTCATCCATAATTCTTTTCACAAGTCCAAGCATTCCGTCTTTGATCTTCTTAGCTCGAGAACGTGTCACTGGTCCACTTGGCAATGTAATTTTCTTATCACGAACATCCATGCTAGAAAAGCGCTCAATGCCCACATCAACGTGCCTCCCCGATTTGCTGCAACTCGACCTTACGCGCCACCACCGTTCTCCTCCACCCCCGGCGAGTGGTGGTGCACCACCCATCCAGAAAGCTTCCCGTCGTGCCAGTGAAGCTAACCAGAGGTTTTCCCTCTGCCTCATATGTCGTTAACTCCTTCGACAAACTCAATCTTTGATTGGAACTTCATCCTCTCCGGCAAGGAAAATGGCTGTGAGTGGGTGCTCACCACCAGTCTCAACGCATTCCTTAGGTCATGGGAAAGCTAGCTGTGCCATCAATTTGAGCCAATTTTGGCGGGATTCGAAAACGCCCAAATTTAGCCGAGGTACGATCTTTCAGGATTGATTCCAATTTTTGGCTGTGAGGAATCATGAAATTGAAGGTAATTTCTCGTTCTTTGCATCATTAATTGCATTTCGATATGAAATTTGTTGAAAACAAACTTGAAATGGAAAGTTTCAAATTTCAATCCAAAGCTAGAATTCGAGATTGAAATCGGACTTCTTCAAAATGAAATTGAGTGAAATTGGTAACTCAATTAGGTTCCTAGAGGTCTTAGAAACATAGCCCAGTGTTCAATTTCGGTTAATTTTGGAGAAATTAAAAATCCTAAATTTTGGGTATTTAGCCGATAAGGATATTTTCGTAATTATTGAAATTGAAAGGCAATTTTAGTAATTAATGTTTTAATCTTGTAATTAGGAACTCAGATAACTCTTCTGAGCCTTTGGCTAGTTTTTCGGCAATTAAAAGAATTTCAGTGAATTATATTTAGATATCCGTGCACAGTTAAGAGCTAGACCGGAGATCTAACAGAGTACGCATCTGATCTGTGAGTGCAATTATTTTCTAAATATTTTTGGATTATATACTATTATGTTTGAATTGCATTTGATTGGTTTCGATTGGATTTTATTGTGCATTTATTATGCTTATTAATTATATGATACATTGATTTAAATGATTGCTCAATCTAGATTTTATCTGTATTAGTGATTAAATATGAACTTTGTGTTTTAAATGGTTGTTGGTGATTGACAAAATTTTGGATATTTTTCATAATTTTCAAAAAATGGTAATTTCAAAGAAAAGTTGTGGCTTTTGTGGAAATTAAGAATTTTTGGGACAATTTTCTAATAGTTAAAATATTTGAATAATTTGGTGAAGTTTTCCAAAATAGAAAATTTTGGAAAGTTGTTGTATTTACGATGATTTTAAAATAAAAAGGATTTGAGGAATTTCTAAAATCTGATAATGGATGATCTCGGAGATGATTTTGAAAAGTACCACACAATATTGATATGTTGATTGAGATATATTTGTTATTATGCACTATATTGATTATTATGTCATCTTCTACTGCGGACACGTATCGGGAGAGAGATGATTAGGATCATGCCATGATGTATTTGGGACGACGGTCTGTTGTGATGAGTTATATCCCCCTCCCCCGGCCTGTGACACCATCAGAACGCTGAGGGACACACGTCACTATACTAAAGTGTGGTAATAGTTTTGATATATGATTTATGATTTTAGATTGATTTTTGAATTTTTAGGTTGTAACTTATCTATTGATATTACGGGTTGTGGCCCATCGGCTTAGTATTTATGAGATTATGTTCAGCAAAATGAATTTAAATGTTTTATGGAATTTATTTATGGTTCTAGTGATTGATGCGAGATTTTAAATGGTTGTTAAATTATGTTTTTGGCCCCTAAAACATGTTTTAATGATTTTTGAGAATAAAGCTCAGGATTTCGCGAAATTATTTTCAAAACGAATAACTTTTCAAAGACTGACGTGAGAGTTGAGTGTAAGGAATTTCACTTACTGGATATATTTTGTAGTTATCTAGAAGCACTCATTAAGATATTCATATATCACATTTTATATTTTAACTTTGTTCTCCCAGGTTCTAACTGCAGATCTTTATAAGCTACCGTCGGCATCGCATCCACATTTAGCTTCTGCTACTGTTTCTGATTTATATAATAGACTCTGTTTCCTTTATTCTGTTTATTCTCGGATTGTATTATTTATATTTTCTGTATATCTCGCTTAGTGACTCTGATTTTTCACCTATTTTTCAAACTGTTTTAATATTTTTGATATGACTAGTAATTTATCGTTGCGATGTATGTTTTATTTATTAATTATGTTTTATTTATTGTTTATTTATTTAATAAACTATCTTTCGAAGAATAATTATGTTAGCTACTCTAAAAAGTTCTAATAAAATCTTTATCAGAAGAAGCTTTTCTAGATATCTGGAGAAATTTCCGTAGTATATCCTGCCATGAATATTGAGTATTATTAAGATTTTACGTATGATATGTCATCTTTTGCTATACTCACGTGATGAAAAGAGATGATGAGGTCACTTGACTAGAGAGATGATGTTAAAGTTGCCATGCTAATTTTTATTTTTATTTTTTACCATGGCATCAGTCCAATAAAGGAAGAGCACAGGAACAAATTCAGGTTCTTGTATGGTCAATCCATTGGAGGTGGAGTGGCCTTATTACTTCACAAAAAGGATACTTATCTTTTGAAATGGTGGTGTTCTTGTAAACATCTCACAAATAACATACAAAAAATGAAACATAATAAATCATATAGACAAGGACACTACAATTAAAAATCAGTATCGTCTATTATAGCTATTATTTTAAAAAAAAAATTTACTTTTAAATATAAATAAAAAATAAATAAATAGTTGGTCAAAATGATAAATTACTCTTAAATAAGAGTGTTGTCTATTGTATTTTTTGTTTTAAAATGTTTTTAGTTATAAATTAAAAATTAAATAAGAAGGAAGCAAATTGCAATTCATTTTGTTGTAACAAATTAAAATTTATGTACCGTACTTCTATATTTAAAAAAAAATTCTTTTAAAATATTAAATAAAAATAATCAAAAGGAGACTTTGCGCTTGAATAGGAGTGTAGTCTATTGTAGTTTTTTTTTTCTATAAATTAAAAATTAAATAAGAAGGAAATCCAAATTATAATTTATTTTGGTTTAACAAATTAAAATTTACTTTAGTTTAGCATATACATTAAATGAATAATCTTTTTTTTTTTTGCAAAGTCATATTAATATAAATAAATGAATTAAATAAAAGATGGTTTCAATGTAAACAAAAAATGAAATATAAAAAAATAAATATAGATAGGCCACATTGCAATTAAAAATCAGTTTCGCCTATTGTAATTATTTTTTTTCAAAAATTGCTTTTAAATCACTACGCTAAAAATCTTAATCGGCGACACTAAATGCGCGACGAAGCAAAAA
>QANX01006379.1:0-11307 GCA_003254975.1 Ochetophila trinervis | reverse complement strand
ACCCCCCTTTATATAGAGACTAGGGTTAGGTTAAGAATCAATCTAAACCATAAAATAATTAGGAAAGTAATCCTAAGGCTGAAAACTAACCCTAAATAAATAAATTACGAAAATATCAAATATTACAAAACTGCCATCATAATCTGGAAATAGCAATAATTACGAAACTGCCATTATAATCCGAAAATAGCTAAATTACGAAATTGCCATTGAAATCCGAAAATGGCTAAAATTATGTCGTTTCGTCTTTGCAACTCCCGAGCAGCATTACCACCTTCATTCCTTGCTTGGACATCATGCTTAAATCATCATTATGCCTCATAAAAGTGTTTGGATCATGTGGATACTTGAATTGATCTTCATCAATTATTCTCTTCACATGTCCAAGCATTCCCGCTTTGATCTTCTTAGCTAGAGAACACGTCACTGGTCCACTTGGCAGCACAATGTCTTCACCACGAACATCCATGCTAGAAGAGCGCTCGATGCCCACATCATCCTTGTTCGTGAATTACCATGGCTACTACTTGCACTTTGCATTTCTAAACCAACTTCACAATAAAGGCAAAAACCAAAATATCAAATAAAAATCATATAACATTTTAATACAAAAACATAAAAGTAACAGGTTATTCAATCCAACTAAAATATTCAAAATACAACATTCAGAGTACAAGTTCATAAAATAAGGAAAATACAAAGTTCAAATTCCATAACAAATTAAAAACATAAAAATAGTTTTGACCATTCCTATTTGCCCTCCATTCATCATACATTTGTGTAGCCAAATTATCCCTCCACTCACTCCATTCATTTGATGCCTCAATAGATCCTACTGTTTCATTGTCTATTATTGGTTCGACACTTTGCATTTCATCTACATTAAGTTCAATTGGATCACTTGACATTTCTCTCCTAATAAGATTATGTAAAAGACAACATGCAGTGATTATTCTCCCTTATGTTTTGATTGGATAAAAAGATGGACTCCTTAATATGGCCTAAAGCTTTTTAAGTAATCCAAAACACCTCTCAATTACATTTCGTGCATATGCATGCTTCATCTTAAGTATTCCTCTCAGTTTTGTGGTGCACCACCAACTCTCCACTCTAAAAGGTGATAATGTATCCCTCTAAATGGTGCAAGAAAACCTTCACTATTCGTGTATCTAGCATCCACAAGATAATAATAACCTAACATAAATAAATCATAATTAATTTTTCTTGCTATCTAATAGGCTTAAAATGTTAATGTTTTTATGCCACTTTCATATTGAATTTTAGCTAGTTTATAATTAAATGTTAATGAAAAGTACTCAATTATTGTATTTTTTTGTTTTCCGTAGAAGAAAGATTAAAGCCAGAATTACTGTGTTTCTGCGCAACCTTTACTGAGAAAATCATATATGGAGCTACACTTTGAGGTTTTGTACTATTCCAATTGAAAATGATTCCTGATTCACTAGGATTCAATTCTGTAAAGTTTCATTACAATTGGTTTGACCAATCAATACCAGTTTGATTTACAAAATCAATATTTCCAACAGTTGAGGCAGATTTACACCATTTTGGGAAAATTGGAATTTGAGTGTATTCCTGATGTCCAAATTATGCAAACAAGATATTTTTGGAAAGATAATACATAGACCTGAGTTTTACAACCAAAATCAATGAATTCTGAGTCCATTTGGTCACCCAAAATGTACTTGGAATCTATCTGACGGTCATTGATGATTGGACTGCCATGGCATCACACTCTAACCATATGTACGAAATTTGCCACATCATATGCCGCATAGAAGGTCAGATTATTCTAACTATATTAATTGGAATAATATCTAGAATAAAAGGAATTAGAGTTGAATACAAATTTGATTCCTAAAGAGATAAGGAATGTTTCCTTAATCCTCGTGTAAACATGAAACACAAATTACCCTACTATCCTTGAGGTGGCCGGCCATGCTAGGAATTATAGGAGTTTGAGATTGAGTTTACATATTATCTCCTATATTCTCTACGTTTTAGAAGGGTTTTAAGGTTAAACCTCTCCTAAACATTCCCTATAAATATCATGCATTATTGGAAGACAAAGGAGACCATTCACCACCAACCCTCACAGCTGCAACCTTTTCTCCCCCTGTCATTACAGCCGCAACTTTCTTTCCCTTTCTCCCCATTCTCATGGCAATAACATCAGTTTCCCTAGGCTTTGTGATCAGTTATTAAGAGTATTTTACATAGAAAAGTTGTGATACACAAAGCAAAGTTCAAGGAGAATTCGGCCAGCACCTTTGGAGGAGTCACCTTGAGTCTTTGAACATAGTTTGGAGAAGCCAAGAGGAGAAGAGTGAAGAACAAATTCTAGCAGCCATCAGCTTTGGATTTGATCTCTTTACTCTTAATCTCTTTGTTATTTATTCTATGTTGTCTTTTAATTATTTTATGGATAATTCTAAGAACATGTGTAGCTAATTTTCTATGAAAAAAATGATGTAATCCTATTACGACTATTTAGTGTTTAATGCATATTTGAATTTGATTCATGTTTAAGGTTAATATTTCATTGTAGTTCTTAATGCTTCCATGAAAAGGTGGATTGATTTAATATTTATATTGGCTTAGGAATAAGGGATATAAATATGGATGGGCAATGAAATACATGGTTATAGGAATATTGCATGCCTTAGTGACAACTTTGACAAGAACATATTGGGTTTGCATGTCTTAGGGCTTAAATTTCGGTATTTAGACTAGGGATAATTAAATACTTTGTGCTTGCTAGAATATAATGCATTAAGGAATCAACTTCTAGTCACTTATGGTCAAAGGGGGGTTAACCTATGAATCTAAAATGCATTAGAGCTAAATAGGAGTAATAGTGGTGAAATCATAATCCTTATTTTCTTAAAACCTTTGAAATCTTACTTGCTGCCTTTCTTTTAAATTTTTATTATTGCTTTGCTTTTAATTCATGCTTGGTTACTAAACAACAATCATTCAAAAACAACTCTCTTTACTTTTGTTAAATTTAATTTTACAATTGATTTAAAGTTCTTAATTAGAGACATTATTTCTCGTGGAATCGATATCGGTTTTCTTTTTAAAAGGAATCCACTTTATTACTTCTTGATTCTTGCACTTGTGAGTTAATCTAAAATATACCACAACACTATCTCACAAAAGTAATTTTTGTAACAACTAATTTTAACATAGACCATCACAATTTATTCTTACCAGTTGGGACTCTTAACCCATTTGGTCTACTAAGAGCATCTCTGAGAACTCTAGAGTCGGAAACTGAACTTTCCCATCTAGGTAATACGAAAACAAACATCATGTTTCAATCACAAACACCTAATACATTAGTAGCAAGCTTTGCTTTTCGTGTTCGATATCTAGGCCTGTCAATATCATACACATGAACCTTTATGAAAGTTCCATCTAGTGCTCCCAAACAATTCTATACAGTTGATTATAATAAATTTTATAAGTCATATTACATATATTTGTATAGTAACATAACAAACTGTATAAACATACCTTAAAATACCTCCATCTATCATTGATACAGTTAGTAGGCATTGGTTCTGGAGATTTTAATAAGCTACGTTGCAATCGCAATACTCCATTCAACACCAATAGTTTCTCCTAAACGCTTAAATCTATTTCCAATTGTTCGGTTCTTTACATGATGAGCAAGTACGTGTAAAAAAATACACACTTGTTCCTCTAGGCTAACCACACTATCTTTTTTAAGATGTGGATCTGCATGTATTAATTCACATAGCAAACTGAATATGTTCCTATCCATTCTAAGTTGATTGACACATTCAATGTCACTATGAACTATAATACTATCTAAAACACTCAATCGAGTTTCATACCTAGTGAATGTATGATTCTTAAGCACCTTCAATTCAAAATGCCTTTGCACCAAAACATAGACCATCATTACATGCACCAAAAATATACTTACCCTTTCCAAATGAATCCTCTTTGCAATCAAGTACAATATAATTTTCCTTTCCTCATCCATTTCTATAACCCTAAAAGAAGGTGTTTTATTAATGAATTTAGTTTGTAGACAAAAAATAGTACATTAGCACAAAAAAACCACTGCCAAAAAAAAATAAAAACAATTGGCCATATACAAAACCATTGGCCAAAAACAAATTCTTAAAAAAAAGAATCAGTGTGGCTTTTTAGCCATCATTGGATTGGAACATACATTCGATGCAACATGTAGTACAAAAAGTGATTCAATCTCAGAACTTAAATGGTTCCATGTTTCCATTAATTTTCATCAAAGAAATCAGCAACGGAGAATTCTCTGTTTCAAATTGTATGATGTAATTGTTATAAACCTAGTGAAAAGAACAATACAGATCCATCTAGATAGAAACTTAAATGATTTCTTTCTCATCCCATGAACAAACATAATTATGATCATCCTTAAGGGAATCCAATATTTGGAGCTCAACATTTTTGCAAAGAAAATTAAGCATACTTATTTTTGATAATTCTATACTTCCTCGTTTCTACTGTCCTTACCAACGAAAAGAAGACACTAAATCAAAATATTAACAACTTGATCATATAACCAATGTGTATAGTTGCATATTCATTTTATGTAATTAGGAATTGCCATGTCAAATACTTTGTGCTTGTATCAGAGCATGACTTATGTTCAAGTATAAAGTTAAAAATGGTCTAGCACCAACTTAACCTTTAAAATTAAAAAATTAAAAAAAAAAAACTTATGGGTTATTTATTTATTTATTTATATTTCTCTTAGCTAGATCCACGAAATATTGTAGCTTGGTGCTAGCTACTGTATATATACATTCAAACATATATATGTTTGAAGAGACTATGAAATAATGAAGCACTTTGAAGCTGCCCAACAACTCCCATTCAACCAAACAGATAACTGGAACTTTGGCAGATGACTTTAAAGAGAAAGTGAAGCTGATTAATTGACTAGGGTCATAACAAGCCCTAGAAACTCCTCAAGCGTAATGCAAAACCATGATGGAAAACACATAAAGAAGAAAACCAAAACCAGCAAAAAAACCTAAAACCCAATAATAATAAAAAACACACAAGAAAAAAACCAAAACCACCAAATAATATCGTGAAGAGAAAATAATGAGCAAAACCCAATATCAGACTGACAATGCACAATCACCAAAATGCAAAAACCAACAAAATTCAAGCACAAAAACGTTGCCCACCGAAAAAGAAAATCAAAAACCGACAATGGAAAGGTCACAAAACCAAACCTGCCTGATAACTCAAAACCAACCACAGAAAACGAAAGTACGTAGCTAGAAGTACTACCAAGGTCGGCAATGTCGCCTAGCTCTAGCAAAGAGAAACATGTTTCTTTCAACTCACAAAGATTTGTTCTTAATATTCAAATCTCAATGATGGCAAAGAAGCCACAACTTATCCATGTCATATATGTTCCAACAACACAAACAAAAGTTTATATCAAAATTGAAAAACAACAACGAATGGCAGATAGACAATCACATTTAGACAGAAAAAAAATCTGAAAGCAATGGCATATAGACAATCCACGCGAAAATGAAACATCTATCGTCAATGAAATTGACTCGTATAAAAAACCCAAGTCCAAAAATAAGGAACCGATATGTGATTGTAGAAGAATTGAAGCATATGAAAACCCAATTGAAGCAAATGAAAGCCCGATTCGGATCTGACAAATACAGAAAGAAAAACTGAGAAATCAAGAATATAGAAAATTGGAGATAGGATCAGATTGAAGCAGATGAAACAATTGAAGCAAGTTTGAGACGATTGAAGCAGATTGAAACATATATGTTGGAATGCAAGGGGAGCAGCTCGATTCAAGCAGCCAAATCACGATTTCTATCTAAATCCCAATTCAGGTCTTCTAATCATGTGAGTCTCTCCATGATTAGAAATTAGTATAAGTCACCATATTGGATTTAGAATCAAAGTTTTTAATCCAATTCTGATGCCACCACTAAACACTGGATAAAGGAGGAGACAGGTTATAGAAATCCAATATCCTCCCTTATCCGGTCAAACAAACGCAGCCTAAAGGTTTGATTACCGGTGCCATTTTAAGCTAAACAAAATTAGTAATTGAAATATGGTTATTTAATAAAGGTAGGAAATTCAATAAAATAAGACAAACTAACTACTAAATTAATAAATCAAACGTTCAGCCAAATTGACACTAATGGAGAATAACCTATAAAAAAAATTTGGATAAATTTTGAGTTTTGAAGATGTATAAACAAATCAGTATTTGCATTTAAATTACTTCATCCTATATCTCACAAATGAAATCATATAATATTTTGAACCTTTAAAAATTAGAAACTTAAATTCCAAACTGAAATGTAAAGGTTGTACCTTTATGGGAGTGTATGTTTTTCTAATAAGGAAGTAGTGAGCAAGTAGAATATCATATCAACATCCTTATATAGACAAGTTTAGTTTGGCAAAATTACTAAAATATCCAACAATTTGTATGTATGCATAATATATTCTTTTCAAATCCAATCATCTTTAACACCTTCTACCACTTGTTGAGTATAATAAATAGCAAATTTAATTTTTTTTAAATGAAACATAAATTTTAAAGATGAAACTATTTATGTAATTAATTCAATTAACCTTATCATAAATCTCACAAATAAAAATCTTTTGATATTCTATAACAAAAAAAAAATAGTATCATAAATGGTAGATTAATAATTAAATGAATTATAAATGAAAATAATAGTGTACAATTTATTATATGAAGGTTAAAAAAATAATTGTTTGGGAATGCAAAAGAATGCTAGCAATCATCTCCTCCATTAAAGTCTCCCTCTCCATTACAATAATTGATATGTATGTGACTTCACATACTACATCCAGCACAGAAAGGTGAAAAGAAAATAGTTTTTAGCTTTTTTATTTTTCGTTCTTATTTTCTGCCAAAATATATATGAGAACATGCTTTTCCAAAAATCAATCACATGTAGCAATTGCAGTGTTACCTTTTTTCTTTTAATAAAATATAAATATTTAAAGATAAACTATTTATGTAATTAATTCAATTTAACTTATCATAAAACTTACAAACAAAAATATTTTGATATTCTAAAATAGAAAGAATAAATAGTATCATAAGTGGTAGATTAATAATTAAATGAGTTGTAAATGAAAGTAATAGTGTGCAATTTATTATAAGAAGGTAAAAGAATAACTGATTGGGAATGCAAAGAATTCTAGCAATTATATCCTCTATTAAAGTCTCCCTTTCTTATACAATAATTGATATGTAAGTGACTTCACATACTACAACTTGCAGCAAACAAAATAATTTTTAGTTTCTTTTATTTTCCAGAAGAAAAGTTGAGATTCTAAAATAAGCATGAAAAAATAAAAACTTTTTAATTTCTACTATAACCAAGGCCAAAAGATTAGAATTAAATATAATTTTTCAACTTCTCTAGTAATAAAAATTAATTTCTTGAGCACTCATGTTAGCACTAACAAAAGGAAAAAGGATTCTTACAGTTACATAGAAATGGGTTTTAATGTGATCCATCCAGAAATTAGTAACATTCCCAGTTTTACCTAAAAGTTCTTGAATGGCTTTCAGGGTGAAAGGGCGCAGAAAATGATCATTTCTTAGGGAATTAGTTGGCACTTTTGGAGATGGTGGAACTGCAGAAAGATGAAGATTAAAAAGTCAAATCAAATGATGCTGAATATTTGCAATCCAATAGAATTTACATTGATAACTCACCAACATGTTCCTTTGTTGGATCCTCACTTACTTCGAAGTCAGATCTAGAGAAATTGCATTTACGAGCACCTAACTAAAAATTGTTCTTGGATGTGATAGGTGTAATATTAGAACTTTGAGGCTCCAAAACTTTAAGGCTTTTAGAGTTCCACCTGCGCTGGCTATTCTGAGGCTCATGGTTTCCCCTTAATGCTTGATTTGTGAAAGAAATCTTATAAGAGAAAGTAACCGCAGGACAACCAAATTTAGTTTACCAAAAGTTCACTTACCTAACATGTAGAATACTAAGTATTTGATCTCATTTCATATTACAGACAGAGTAAATAGGATATTGGTGGGAATAAAGGCAAAACAAAATAATCATTTTACAAAATAGCCAAAAACAATAAACAAGACTATAGCTACTTAATTCTAGAGTCTAGAATGAAGATAGATATGGAAGGTCATTGTCTGAAATATGCATTTCTCTTTTATTAGTAAAGATTTCTTAATAAAAGAGGCATATGCCTTCATCTATCAAAAATGCATCTTGCTATACAACAAAAACACTCAAGGCAAGTATTGCAGACATGATAACAATAGGATATCCAATAAGGGAAAAACATACATACAGATCCATTCCCATAATACAAAAGACCCCAATAGAAAGGTAAATATTCTAAAAAGTGCTTGCTTCTGGCTGTTGGACTATAAATGGCTAGGCATAGTGAAAATCCAAAATTATGCATCTCACACACTAAAATCAAAATTCTTAACTCCACAAAGCAGGCTCTCAATTATTTTTCAATTCAAAATAAATAATGTTTTTGCCATAGTTCACTCTTATTTTATAAATTGGCATCGCCTCCATCATATTGCAAAGTTATAATATATTCAAAATTACCTAGTGAGTAAAAACGATTTCAACTACCTAAACAGTAGACCTGGGGTAAACCCATTAAGCTGCTAGTGGTAGAAAACAAGCTTACTGCTGGTTGTTCTTTCACCATCTTTTCAGAATTTTGGTAATAAATAACTCAAAGCATCCAAATGCAAATATTGAAGGATAGAACAAGCCAAGTAAATACAATAAGTGGAATGCGAAGACAAAGAGAAAAAGAAATGAAATAAATTAAAATATCTGTAATGGTTAAAAACATGCTAACTATTCTGAACAATATGGGAAAACAATTAAGCATAAATGAGTAGAATTAAATTAGTAAGGGGAATTACATATATCCAATGCCTAAAAAGTAAGTGGAATAAAAGAAGCTGGCTAATTCCAAATAAAATCATACACTTTGCATTTCATTGCAGCAATTGATAGAAGACAATATAAGTTGCAGGCATTTTATATAGGCACCAATATTAGAGAAAGAAAAATGAAAGTATTTTCAATTTTAAGACATGATAGTTACATTGACATAACACAAACACATTTGCAAGAAGCAGAAGCTATCTGGTGCAAAACTACACAGGACAATGAAGGGAAAACTTCAAAACTTGAAAATTAAATCATGTTCATATTTAAAAGTAAAAACTAATTAAGAAAGAAGAAAAAATAAATTATAGCTGCAAAGCTCACCATTAAGCTTCATTTTCTCAGCAACCATAGTTGGACGATTCTTATTCTCAACATGATCATCCTTTTTGTCTGTAGAAAAATCATCTCCCACAACATCAACATGACTTTCTTCCTCATTTACAATAGAAACATCAATTTTCTCAATCCTATCTCCCACATCATCAAAATTATGCTTAGAATCAATTTGTTTACTCTCTAGCACATCTTCTTCCATCGAATCATCTCCAGAACTTCTATCTACATTTAACTTTTCATAGTATCCCATATCCACACTACATTTTTCTTGCTCAAATCTGCATTAGTATCATTCTCGTCATCTTTCTCCCCAACAGATGTGTTGCTCTCATGTGGCTCTTCAATATCCATTAGAGGATAGTCCCACCATCTCTAGCTTAATAACATGTAATTCTAATTTGACATGATCAGCAATTATATTATCCTTTAGTTCAATCTTTTCATTAATTGACCCAGAATCAGTAGAAATATAATTATATTTTACTTGAGACCCTAAATTAGGCTGACCTCAGAAACCTGGTTGTTCGATGCAGAAAGGTTAAGCATAACATCCCCAGATGTAGAATCAGAGCACACATTCTCTAGATGGGGCTTTGAATTTTCACTCTCCAGCTGGGGCTTAGAATTATCACTCTCCAACAAAGGCTCTGAAGTGTCACTCTCTAGCTGGGGATTTAAATATCATATCCAGAATGAAAGGGAAAACTTAATTTCCATAGATTTTGACATACTAATTCCAAATGTCTCTCTATAGTCCACAAATCTTGACGAAGAAGCTAAGTTTCCATTTTCAACTTGTGGCTTTTCATCACATGTTTCTTGAACAAGTTTGTCATACTTAGTTTCAGCTTCATCAACCTATTTCCCATCAAAACAAGATTTTATACGACATTAACACCAAAATTAATTTCACCCAACTTATTATATGATATATTGAATTCCTAACAAAGATTCAAATAACTAACCTGATAAAGTTTTGAAGACTCATAAATGGAGACCCCTGATTTTATAAATGAATGCCTCTGAAATTGTTCTTGCCTTGCACCACAGTACAAATTTATCAAAGAAAACAGGAGAGATAAGACAACAAGGTCACTGATCTAAAAGCTCAAGGAGAATCCTTTTATACCAACTAACTACGAAGAGATAAAACAAAATTAAATTTATTTACCAAGGAGTTGCAGTATTGTTAGCAGTTGTCCTCATTGAAACCAAAATTGAAGAACTTTGTTATATCTACTCCATGGTACCTCGATGGCTTCTCCTCAAATGTATCGATATTCACATCAAGTATTGACCTGGAATTAAGAAAGGAATGTATTTGAATCATTTGAAACATTTTACTTTGCATAGAGTCATGCCCATCATCAAAGTAATCTATCCTCTAGGTTTAGGATAACGACAGTGACATCATAAAATGTAGAAGATCCCAAACTCCAAGAACTAATTATAATAACAGTTCAAAGATATTAACAAAACTCCTAATATTAATATAAGCATCCTTAAGGATCCTCTGGACCCATAAATGTTGAGAAATGGATGTGTGTTATGAATGCTTATTCAGCATATATTGTAGACACATGTTGATCAAGTCAGGTCTGCCTTTAACAAATATTCAACAAGAATAAATCTCACATAATACAAACCAATGTTCTTCAAATTCTTACATCTCAAGTAATTTTAAAATTAAACTATTTTTACCACAAGAAGGCATCAGGTCATCAAATGTAGAAGTTTCCGAATTCCAAGTACTAATTATAATAACAATTCAAAGAGACTAACAAAACTCCTAATATTAATATAAGCATTCTTAAGGATCCTCTTTACCCATAAATGTTGCGAAAAAGGATGTGTAATGAATGCGAATTCAAAACATATATTGTACACAAGTGATGTGGGCATCGAGCGCTCTTCTAGCATGGATGTTCGTGGT